>JBBBDQ010000397.1:3627500-3937500 GCA_037127315.1 Ascarosepion bandense
TACTTAGAGCCAAACACGTAGCAAAAACTAAAATAAAAGAGTTGAAAAAAATACAGACATACAGGCAGATAAACAGACACACACACAAACATCTTACCTTATATATATATATATATATATATATATATATATATATATATATAATCTATATATATATATATATATATATTTGTCTATGAGTGTATCAAATTTGATTAAAATCGGACCACTCCTTCTATAACCCGATTATTTTGAGTATCGATTTTCGATATTTACCGGAGGTACCTCAACACAAAACCTAGCTAAGAACGCTCGCAGATGCTTATAGTACAACTGTGTAAATTTTCAAGAAAATCGGTTCAGCCATTTCGGAGTCTATAGGTAACGGACACACACACACACACATAGACAAACATACTCACACACACATACACACACAGACAAAGTTCCATTTATAAATAAGTTTATATATATATATATATATATATATATATGCAAAAAATAATGTAGTATATCAATTTACATGCCCGTTCAGAGTTTGTATCTCTGGTACTAATAATAAACCCACTACATATATTGGTTTTATTACAACCACGCTCTCCCGTAGACTTACCTGTCACCTTTCTGATCAGGATACAATTAAACAACATTTCTCAGAAAAACATTTGTCAACAATACAATAATCCTCACTCATACGCACAGTAAAAAATCTTCAGATATTGGAGGCCATCTACACTAAATTCAAACAACTCACACTTAATAAAATCACGTTTAAATCTAGTCATAACACATTACACTGCATTTGAATATGTAACACTGTTGTCAATTCGCGCTATCACGCGATGTGACGTCATAGAAACGCATTGCAAATCTGCGAACTGCGTTTGCTATTTTTGATAACCGTTGCTGTTGCCTAGCGGAGTTTTATGTCAACACAAGATAAAATCGTCGCTGATGGTGGATGTTTTTCTGTTAACGTTCTTATAGCCTTTCTAAAGATGGCCCATGTGAACCGAAAGCTTAGAACCAACTTAATAAAAAAATTTTCCAAATGTTGGAGAATTTTTTCTTCATTTTCAACTGAAATTAAAGTCAAAATATGACGTTTAGAACGGCTCATGATTAAGCATAATAGACATTCATTATCTCTTATATTTAACAGTATATGTTTAGAAATATATATATATGAGAGCGAGATGTATTTACCTTGTCTACCAACTGAGATTGGATATGACACAAGGTCGAGTTTATAGTGGGCAAACAGAGCGTGTACGCGCAAATCAAGGCAAAAATTGGCCAGTCACCTCAATTGTCGGTTGTACTGGCCTCTGTGCTGATCACCAATCCACTTCTCTAGTGCAATGTTGTGGTGAAGCCTGATGAATCTGTTACGCTAATCAAAAGACATCAATATATCGTGAAAGATTGATTCTTACCGTTTTTAATGGCATCAGGACAAATTAAGCGAAAGTATTTCGATTCCACAAAGCTCGTCGCTAACCATCAGGCTAAAGGCATATCAAGTGCCAAGTCATAAATAATCAAGCCTAATGATGTAAGTATATTTATCAATGCATTTAAATCAGCGGTAAATATCAAGCACAAAGGATCGGTCATTATTCGTGCGATGATGAATCTCAAATCAAATCTCAAGGAATAACGATGCATAAACATACACATTATTTTATTCGACATTAAATGCGAGAGGGTGCTTTAAAAGTTTCAGACACACGAAGGAGTCCTTCTATAAAAGTTATTGTTTGAAAATTTAGTCAGATTTTGTGAAAGGGGTAAGATCGAGTGCATAACAACCTTCTCGCAAACTAAACACTTATTATTTGTACATATATTATGGACTCTCCTGTCGTCGATTTCGACGCATCGGTTAGACTGCGACACAAAGAATTGTTTAGAGTGGTGAAGGCTTGTGTAGCACCATCCACACTTTTTGGAACTGCTGATAACAAACAATCGGTGCAGAAGTTCGCCACGAATCGCATAAACAGAAGATCTCAGTTAATAAACCCATAACTGGAGAGAAGGGACGGATTAATACCTTTCCCAAGGGTACCATGCGTAAGTGAATGCAGAGTGCTCGACTGGAATTGGAATTCGGCTCACCGATTTCCCCTTTCGAGTCGACATCCACCGCACCACAACGCACATCCGTCAATAAACGCTTACAGCAACTGGTATTCCCAAGCGGGCACCCATCTAAGTACTGACCAGGCTCAATGTTGCTTAACTTCGGTGATCGAGCGGGAACCTGTGTATTCAACGCGATATGACCGGAATAACCTATATTACGGTCATATATATTACAGTCGGAACGAGAAATCGGCTCGGAACGAGAAATCGGAGAGCCGTGTTCGAATTCCAGCTGAATTCATTGCATTCACTTACGCGCAAATACCCTTGGGAAATGTATTAATCCGTCTCTTCCTTCCAGTTATGGGTTAAATAACAGGAGAGGTTGGGTTCTATAGCCTTGGCTGGCAACCAATCTATCGCAGAAAGCAGTGACAACCTACTGCGGGATAATCTTCTGCCCAGTCAGTCATGACTCATTGGAGACATGATCGCCCAAGCGTGTTTAACGTATGGCACTTAACTGACTGATATTACGGTCATATTATATATATATATGAAATTTCGCAATATATATTTATATATTTATATCCAATTTCAGAATTGATGGGCATATTCATTTTAAATAAAATCAACAAAATAATCCAAATTGACAACCACGGATTATGTAGAGATGACGGATTAATGATAGCACCAGTTAAAGAGAAAATGATAAAATAAGGAAAGAGCTTTTCAAACTATTTAAAGAACTAGATTTTGATATAAGAGTAGAAACAAATAGAAAAGTGGTACAATATTTAGATGTGGAATTTAATTTACAAACTGGCAATGTCCCGCCATACAGGAAAACAAACACTAAGTTAACATACATAAATACAAAATACAACCAACCAACAAGTACAATTAAACACATTCAGAAAGGAATAGAACACAGACTATCTAATAATTCGTCAAACAAATCAATATTTGATGAAAAGAAAAATATCTATGAAGATGCACTAAGAAAATCTGGCCAAAAAACATTTTACAATGTAATTCTCAACCAAGCAGACAAATAATAGAAAACGAAACATTAACTGATTCAATCCACCATTTAATTTAGAAGTCAAGACCAAAATAGAACAAATATTTTTAAACTGGTAGATAGACACTTTCCAAAAGGATCAGAACTAAACAAAATTTTCAACAGAAACACAATTAAGCTAAGTTATAGTTGCACTAGTAATTTAGATCGTTTCATAAAAAAACAAAACGCCAGAAACTTAAATAGCATCGTACAAAACAAAATCACAAATAAAGAATGCAACTGTAGAGATAAAAATAATTGTTCACTTCAAGGACTTTGCAACACAAAAGAAATCATTTACAAGGCAAAGATATATGACCCAAACGGCCAAATAAAATATATTTGGGTTCCCCCAAAGACACCTTTAAGACCAGGTGGTTCAATCACAGGTCTACATTCAAAATAGAAAACTAAAATTGGCTAGCCACGTGTGGAAATTAAAAAATATGGAAAAGACCCAGACATAACATGGAGTTAAAAACAGCCAAGGCTTACAACAGTGGCAAAAATATGTAGATTGTGCCAGGAAGAAAAGTTAGAAATTATGCTATTCCCAAACAAAAGCGAAATGTTGAATGAAAGAACGGAGATTATGACTAAGTGTAACCATACTAAAAAATACCTGTTAGGTTCATACAATTGTCATTTTAAAAATTGCACGTTCAAAAATTCCTTACCACGTGAGCGTTAAAAAAAAACACCGTTACGTGAGCGTTTTTAAAAAGAAAAACGGTAAACGGTATAATCAGTGATTAAAAATCGCCTGAAGACACGACTCACGGTAGAAATCTAGGTCGCATAATAACTCGTTTACAAATTGAAAAAATATATATATTTGTTCGAAGATTTTTTTAACACTCGTATTTGAATAGACATTCTGTTTTTAATCAAATAGTATGTTTATATATTTAATTATTATTATTTAAATTTACGCTAAATTTTGTTACAAAAATGTGTCACTTGACGGGATTAGAACCTGCCACCCCTAACAACATAGAGGAAGCTACAAATTGATCTGGTGCGTCTTAGACCGCTCAACCAAGAATTATTCTACAGTTTAATCGAAGTTAAATCAATCGTGGTCGAGCGGTCTAAGACGCGCCGGATCAATTGGTGGCTTCCCCTATGTTAGGGGTCACAGGTTCGAATCCTGCCAAATGACACATTTTCGTAACAAAATTTATCGTAAATAATCAGGTAGGTAGAAATAAATATATGATTATACTGTTTGATTAAATACATAATATTTACCCAAATATGAGTACCGATTAGAAATAATATTGAAACAAGAAAATTAGGTCGGTTGTTAAAACCATTTCGTTAATCTTCGGGTCTTTCCGTATATATATTTGTGTGTGTGTGATTACGGAGCATAGCTTCATTAAAATATGTTTCATTGAATAATATAGATATCATCATATATGTCTATCTTTATATTTTCCAGGTATTTTATCAGTTTTTTGTTGCTAAGATAGAATTCATCAAGGATGGCGCCGTAATTTTTTCTCTACCCAATAACTTTTGATCTCCTTCAAAACCACCTTCAGTAGTGAATTAAAAAGACATATTACATCAAACATTATTAGAGCGGACACTTGTCATCTGAAATAGTCACACTATTTTCATCTATTAAACAGTGCACTCGTGAAATCCTAGTAAAGAAAATGTCTCTCTCCGAGAGAGAGAGAGAGAGAGGGAGGGTGGGTGTTTGGTGTGGTCTGTCTGTTCGTGTGTGTGTGTGTGTGTGTGTGTGTGTGTGTGTGTGTGTACGTTCTTGCGCGTGAGGGAGTGCGTATAGGAAATGGAATAATCGTTTGTTCTTCTCCACTAAACGACCTCTCCTGTTACAACGACGGGTACAATATAGAATGCGTTAGTACGTTATTTTGTTTTTCTCAACTCCCCCAAATAATCAATGTAGAGAACATGAAACCGTTTCTTTTCAAAGCTTGTCACCGAAGCCTTCACGCAGTTTGTAGTGCAAAAAAAAAGGCTCTTGAATATATATATATATATATATATATATATATAGGAAAATGAAAATCATTTATCATCGTATGTCTTCTATTTCTTTTCTTTATATTTGTATCAATCCTTAATTTAATTTTTTTTTTTTTTTTTTTTTTTGCATCTAGGTCTCCGAGATTCTACCTTGTTTCTGATGTTTTTATCCTTCCTTTCCATACACCAACACCGAAAATTGCTTTCTGTTCTGTTCGTTTCTATTTTTTTTTTTTTTGGTTCTTTCGATGTATTCTTATAAAACTACACATTCCTTAACATTTTTCTGGTCTTTTCTTTTTACTTTTGTTCACCTTTTCATATCTGTTTCATGACCCTTATTCTTTCGTTTTTTTTATCTTTGATTTTCTTGTTTATTAATGCTTTCTCTATTTTTGTTCAAATTTTCACCTGTTCCCCGATCCTAATCCTTTCAATTTTATCCATATTTTATTTTATTTTTTCTGTTTATTGATGCCATCACCATTTTTGTTCACATTTTCACCTGTTTCTTAATGCCGTATCTTTCATTTTTATTCATATTTTCTTATTTTCTGTTTACTAATGCATTCAATACTTTTGTTTATATTTTCATCTCCTCTGTTTACTAACGTCTTTTTCACATTCACTTCAATATATTTTCTTTCCTTCTGTTTACTGATGCATTTTTGTTCAATATATTTATTTTCTCCGTTTCCAGACGTCTTCATTTTCATTTTATTTTGATTTTCTTCGGTTTACTGATGCTTTCTCCATTATTGTGCAGCTTTTCATCTCCTGTTTCCTGGCGCATTCTCTTTCATATTTTCTGATGCCTTCACCTTTATTTTTATTGCCGTCTCAATTTTCTCTGTTTTGATATTCCCTGTTTCCTGATGCCTTCATCTCGACATTTTGTCCGTTTTCATATTCCTTGTTTCCTGATGACTTCACCTTGATTTTTATTCCCGTTTTCATATCCCCTGTTTCCTGATGCTTTTATAGCGGGTATATCTTCTCTTATTTATTCTTTTTCTAGTTGTAGTAGGATTCCATTCTAGTGAAGGGTAATTGTATACCGTGCAGGTTAACAGAATTTGGCCTTGTGGAAAGATAGCCCACTATAATTCATAAAATGATTATAAAATCAAGAAAAGCAATTTTGACTATAAAATAACATTTATATATATATATATATATATATATATATATTTGTATGTATGTATACATTTCAATTAATGTTATTACAATTAAAATAATACTTTAATATAAGTCCAACGGAGGTTAAAGAGTTCATGACAAATAATAATGAGCTGAAAGAGATAAAAGAATGTTCATGGAAAATATAATGCTGAAAAGATAAAAGACTCAGTAGTGTGATTAATGTTCATTTTGAAGTTGCCGCTTCTAAGGTCAGTAAGTCAGTAAGTACTTTGAGGAATGTCTTTGAAGAGGTCAATAAGTACTTTTGAGACTGGGAGAAAGGAAGAAGTCAGCATAGTAGCCGCTCGACTTAAGTCAAGGGAAGGCATTGATACACTGAGGCACATCCTACATCCTACCACCGTCTGTCTAACGATGTTGTCTCCGCTTTTTATATCTACCTTTTGGATCAGAAGCTCGTTTGGAATTTCCTACTTGAATTTGATTCCGGGCTTTCCATTGGCTGGTAAATAAAATTCGCGAGATGGAAATTTGATATTTGATTAATTTTTATTTTTCAACCGCAACATCTGCGCAAACCCGGATGCGCACAACGAGTTTTATTCTTTTGCCTTTTAGTTGGCATACAGCCAACATTCGGTCTCGCTTTCGCTCGGTCGGTATCACCACACCTTCACCTTGATTTTTATTCCCGTTTTCATAACCCCAGTTTCCTGATGCCTTCACCTTAATTTTTATTCTGTTTTTCACATCCCGTTTTCTGATGTAGGTACCTCTACTCATTTTTCTATACCTAAATTTAAATTTAAATTTTAATAATAAATAACTTATCGTCAAACTTTAAGATTAGCTTTAATTGAAAGCCAAGGGATTAAATTTACTAATTCCAGTAAGCAAAATACGCTGGTGTATTTTAAACCGAAATCATATTGATTTGAATCAAACATTTTCTAAATTTTAGAGAAATTTTTAAAAATTTCAAATTTTCCGCCATTTTTCATCGATTGTAAACAGAAGCCAATTCTTGGTTTTAACAATCTTACAAAAATAAAATACACCTAGCTGACACATTATTTTCTTCAAATTACCGAATTCAAACTTACATCAGATTGACTTGAAACAAGAATTAATTGCTTCAAAAAGCATTCCTCAATTACGGTAGCCTTGATATCACAGCTGTAAACACCTTATCAGCACCTTAGAAGCAGCCGACAATTGATGATTTAGTATCCAGGCAAAAGTATGGAAGACACATTTGGTATAAATTTTATTCATGCAAATATTTTTTTAAACTATGTTAAAATTAAAAAGTTAACACAGTTTTCAGCAGTTATCCAATATTTAATGAAATTTGAGTTAGTTTAGCTTTGTAGGTTTAGGTTTGAAGATGTTTTATGAAAAATTAAAATTAAAATAATATAAAACTTTCTTTTAAAAAATTTACAATTTAATAACAGAATGAAAATAACGACAGAGGTAACTCAATAATTTATGAAATTTTATGGCATTTATTAATTTTTATTTTTAATATCTATTTTTCATTTTACTTTTAGCTACTTCAACAAATTGTGAATTTCACAATTATTATTTTTTTTAACAAAATTAGAAAATTAGGAATTAATATGTAAAAGTTGCTTTAAATGTTTAAGGAATGACTTGCAAAACCGGCTGTTGAATTTTATAAACGTCTTGAAGAAACTTGAATCAGAATCAAAATGCGGTTTCAGTCGTTTTCCATGTAAGGGAAATAATCCAAAACACTTTTAAACTTCTAAAATAAATACAACCCCTATGGAAACTTGTTATGACCCCTATGGAACATCGTACTTAAATAAACACTCAAAAACATTTTTTAATTATTTTATAAATATACGGTGTGAAAAATTCTTACTAATTTTTTTATATTTTGATAGGCAATATAGTCATCAATTCTTGACTAAAAGCAAGGACAACAGTTCTTTAAAATATTTTAAAAACATATTTAAAACTTTATAAATTATTATAATAATAATAAAAAAGAAAACAATTCTTTTAAAGTTTTATTAGTAATCGAATTTTTTTCTTCAGACTATAATGTCCTTAATTTTTATTATTTATTCCAGCAATTAAAAGCTTATTAAATTAAATTATATCAGAGTTTTATTGCATTTTTTATTTTAGTCTTCAGAGCAGATTTTCGGATAATGCCGAATAATTCTAAATAAAAAAAATAGATGATTTATATTCCCCGATGAGTTCTGCATTTAACTAATTAAAAAATTATTAAAATTTCATGAATTTACGTGAAGAGGGCTAATTTAGTTAAAAAAAACTTTATCTTCAATATTTAAAAAAAATAATAATTTCAAAAATAATTCCATTGATTTATGAAGGAGTACTGAAAGTTTCATTAAAATCCGACAATCATTTGATTTTTGCGAGAATTTCCAAATTAATGTTTGTCACCGAAAAAGTGAGTTACGTAAGAAATTATGTAATCAATTGTAAACAGTCGTAAGATTTTCTGCAAAGCTAACTCAAATCAAAACAAAATTTTCTGCCAAAATTTCGAACATGTTAAAAACGCTTAAAAAATGTTATAAAATAAATAAAAATTACTTTCATCTTTCCTCTTAATAATATTATAAACATTTTGATATAAAAAGTTCGTTTTATTAAGTTTTGAATCTTTTTAAATCATACTATGCTAGATTTTTTGTGATGTAATGGAGGTACCTATACTGATATCTTCACCTCGTTTTTTTGTTACCGTTTTCATATTCCTTGTTTTCTGATGACTTCACATTGATTTTTATTCTCGTTTTAATATCGCCTGTTTCCTGATGTATTCACCTCCATTTCTTTTCCCGTTTTAATATTCCTTGTTTCTTGATGCCTTCACCTCGATTTTCATTCCCGTTTTCATATCTCCTGTTTCCTGATTCATTCACCTCGATTTTTATTCCCGTTTTATGTCCACTGTTTCCTGATTCATTCACCTCGATTTTTATTCCCATTTTTATATCCTCTCTTTCCTGATAGCTTCACCTTTATTTTTATTCCCGTTTTCATATTCCCTGTTTCCTGATTCATTCACCACGATTTTTATTCCCGTTTTTATACCCTCTGTTTCCTGATAACTTCACCTTTATTTTTATTCCCGTTTTCATATTCCCTGTTTCCTGATTCATTCACCACGATTTTTATTCCCGTTTTTATATCCTCTGTTTCCTGATAACTTCACCTTTATTTTTATTCCCGTTTTTATATCCTCTGTTACCTGATAACTTCACCTTTATTTTTATTCCCGTTTTCATATCCACTGTTTCCTGATTTATTCACTTTGATTTTTATTCCCGTTTTCATATTCCCTGTTTCCTGATTCATTCACCTCGGCTTTTATTCCCGTTTTTATATCCTCTGTTTCCTGATAACTTCACCTTTATTTTTATTCCCGTTTTCATATCCACTGTTTCCTGATTTATTCACTTTGATTTTTATTCCCGTTTTCATATTCCCTGTTTCCTGATTCATTCACCTCGGTTTTTATTCCCGTTTTATGTCCACTGTTTCCTGATTCATTCACCTAGATTTTTATTCCCGTTTTTATATCCTCTGTTTCCTGATAACTTCACCTTTATTTTTATTCCCGTTTTTATATCCTCTGTTTCCTGATTCATTCACTTTGATTTTTATTCCCGTTTTCATATCCACTGTTTCCTGATTCATTCACTTTGATTTTTATTCCCGTTTTTATATCCTCTGTTTCCTGATTCATTCACCTTTATTTTTATTCCCGTTTTCATATTCCCTGTTTCCTGATTCATTCACCTCGGTTTTTATTCCCGTTTTTATATCCTCTCTTTCCTGATAACTTCACCTTTATTTTTATTCCTCTTTTCATATCCACTGTTTCCTGATTCATTCACTTTGATTTTTATTCCCGTTTTCATGTCTCCTGTATCCTGATTCATTCACCTCGATTTTTATTCCCGTTTTATGTTCACTGTTTCCTGATTCATTCACCACGATTTTTATTCCCGTTTTTATACCCTCTGTTTCCTGATAACTTCACCTTTATTTTTATTCCCGTTTTCATATTCCCTCGATTTTTATTCTCGTTTACATATCCGTTGTTTCCTGATGTCTTCATCTCGATTTCTTTTCCCGTTTTTATATTCCTTGTTTCCTGATTCCTTCACCTCGATTTTTATTCTCGTTTACATATCCGTTGTTCCCTGATGTCTTCATCTCGATTTCTTTTCCCGTTTTTATATTCCTTGTTTCCTGATTCCTTCACCTCGATTTTTATTCTCGTTTACATATCCGTTGTTTCCTGATGTCTTCATCTCGATTTCTTTTCCCGTTTTTATATTCCTTGTTTCCTGATTCCTTCACCTCGATTTTTATTCTCGTTTAAATATCCGTTGTTTCCTGATGTCTTCATCTCGATTTCTTTTCCCGTTTTTATATTCCTTGTTTCCTGATTCCTTCACCTCGATTTTTATTCTCGTTTACATATCCCTTGTTCCCTGATGTCTTCATCTCGATTTCTTTTCCCGTTTTTATATTCCTTGTTTCCTGATTCCTTCACCTCGATTTTTATTCTCGTTTACATATCCGTTGTTTCCTGATGTCTTCATCTCGATTTCTTTTCCCGTTTTTATATTCCTTGTTTCCTGATTCCTTCACCTCGATTTTTATTCTGGTTTACATATCCCTTGTTCCCTGATGTCTTCATCTCGATTTCTTTTCCCGTTTTTATATTCCTTGTTTCCTGATTCCTTCACCTCGATTTTTATTCTCGTTTACATATCCGTTGTTTCCTGATGTCTTCATCTCGATTTCTTTTCCCGTTTTTATATTCCTTATTTCCTGATTCCTTCACCTCGATTTTTATTCTCGTTTACATATCCCTTGTTCCCTGATGTCTTCATCTCGATTTCTTTTCCCGTTTTTATATTCCTTGTTTCCTGATTCCTTCACCTCGATTTTTATTCTCGTTTACATATCCGTTGTTTCCTGATGTCTTCATCTCGATTTCTTTTCCCGTTTTTATATTCCTTGTTTCCTGATTCCTTCACCTCGATTTTTATTCTCGTTTACATATCCGTTGTTTCCTGATGTCTTCATCTCGATTTCTTTTCCCGTTTTTATATTCCTTGTTTCCTGATTCCTTCACCTCGATTTTTATTCTCGTTTACATATCCGTTGTTTCCTGATGTCTTCATCTCGATTTCTTTTCCCGTTTTTATATTCCTTGTTTCCTGATTCCTTCACCTCGATTTTTATTCTCGTTTACATATCCGTTGTTTCCTGATGTCTTCATCTCGATTTCTTTTCCCGTTTTTATATTCCTTGTTTCCTGATTCCTTCACCTCGATTTTTATTCTCGTTTACATATCCGTTGTTTCCTGATGTCTTCATCTCGATTTCTTTTCCCGTTTTTATATTCCTTGTTTCCTGATTCCTTCACCTCGATTTTTATTCTCGTTTACATATCCGTTGTTTCCTGATGTCTTCATCTCGATTTCTTTTCCCGTTTTTATATTCCTTGTTTCCTGATTCCTTCACCTCGATTTTTATTCTCGTTTACATATCCGTTGTTTCCTGATGTCTTCATCTCGATTTCTTTTCCCGTTTTTATATTCCTTGTTTCCTGATTCCTTCACCTCGATTTTTATTCTCGTTTACATATCCCTTGTTCCCTGATGTCTTCATCTCGATTTCTTTTCCCGTTTTTATATTCCTTGTTTCCTGATTCCTTCACCTCGATTTTTATTCTCGTTTACATATCCGTTGTTTCCTGATGTCTTCATCTCGATTTCTTTTCCCGTTTTTATATTCCTTGTTTCCTGATTCCTTCACCTCGATTTTTATTCTCGTTTACATATCCGTTGTTTCCTGATGTCTTCATCTCGATTTCTTTTCCCGTTTTTATATTCCTTGTTTCCTGATTCCTTCACCTCGATTTTTATTCTCGTTTACATATCCCTTGTTTCCTGATGTCTTCATCTCGATTTCTTTTCCCGTTTTTATATTCCTTGTTTCCTGATTCCTTCACCTCGATTTTTAGTTTTATTTTCATATCCCCTGTCTTCTAACGCCTTCAACTCAATTTTTATTCCTGTTTTAATACCCCTAGTTTCTTGATATCTTTAACATGATTTTCATTTACTTTGGTATCATCTGCCTTTGTGTTCTGCTGCCATCTTGTTAATTTTTGTTCCCATCTAGCCTCTTTTATGACGCCTTGTTTATATCTTGATTCACATTTTTCTTTTGGCTGTTTCCTGATTCCTCTTCATTTATTTTTTCATGCCATTCTTCATTATCTTTGTTTTATTAATTTCTACTTTAATCGTCACTTCGATTTCTTTGCCCTCTTTGTTACACTCCTTTAGTATTTGTCTATATTTCTGAGATGCGGTAGTATTTACAGTATTTATATTATTCGAACTATTATCCTCATATTTGTTGCCATTTTGGCCGTTGTACTCTCCGGCCATCTTCAGGTGTTATGAATTTCGATCCGAATCCTTTATTTCAATCACTGGTGTATATCATTCTCATTCTCTGCTTCTCGATTGGAAGTCATAAGTTATCTCCCTCCTATCCGTAAGTTATTTGTTCACCACTGCTGTAGCCTGGTATTAAACTCACAACTCTAAGAGTCAAGTTACGAACTAACCAACGTCTATATCCATCTGATTGTAATACAGGGTTCGATTCAAAATTCCTAGAACCTGAAAAAGGCCAGTTCGTACAAGGACGTTTCGGTCGTTGTACGCTATGGCAACAAAGATGAGGACAATAGTCCGAATAATGTAAATACTGTATTGTTCTACTCCTGTTCTTTCCTTTAGTCACTTCCTTTTCTCGTCAGTTTTCTTCTTCTAGTTGATCGTGTAGTTCGTATTTGTTGAATATGAGAATGAAAAGAGTTTGTATATGTAAAGTTTGTTATTTATTTATTTATTTTTGTACAAGTTTATTTTCTTTTATCCACTGCTAGGAAGGTTGGGTCACTGAGTCGGGCCAAAATGTTTTTTCCGTCTGGATCCATCTTGCACATATGCAAATCAACCATCCATCCGTGCATGGAATACTGCTGTCATATATGGTCAGGCGCACCCGCTGTTCATCTCAGTATTCTTGACGGGCTCCAAAGGAGAATCAGTAATGTGATAGGTACCGACTTGGCGGCTCGACTACAGCCACTTTCCCACCAACGGGATGTGGCTTCCCTCTGTTCTATAAATATTTTCATGGCTTCTACTCCAACGAACTTAAGTCACTGGTGCCCTTGCAACAAGTGTTTACTCGTGCAACCAGACTGGCAACTGGGTCCCACCCATTCACAATTAAATCAACTAAATGCAGACGAAAATTCTATTCCTCCAGCATATTTCCTCGTACTTTCCGCCTGTGGAACTCGCTTCCATATTCTTGCTTTCCTGGCGGCTAGAGCATCCAGAAATTTAAATGCAATGTCAATACCCATCTCTTAACCACTTGACTCTACTTTCTTTCTACACTACCCTGTATATCTTTTCCTTTCTTTCCACCTTTGAAATTGTCATCACACCTGTATTCCCATCCTTAACTGGTTCATATTTCTCTTTACTCTCCTATCTAACTTTTTTTTATTTTTATGTAGCCCCCTGCACATCAGTGGCGTTACCGCCTTGCTCGGGGTGATACGATTAAAAAAAAAAGAACATTGTTAATTGTCCGACAGTTCATTTTTTTGTGAGAGGCATACTAATTATGTGATTTACTAAATGGGGTTCATCTCGAGCGCATAATGAGAAAAGAAAACTTAGAAAATGCGACACTCAGGGGACATATTTAAAGTAAGAGGGGCAGAAGTAAATTTCGCATAATACCTAATGAGCATGTGTAAATGGTTGGCAGAACAGGGATTAGGTGAGACAGCAAAAGAACAACAAATTTTACTGAGACCTACATAGAACAGAACCTTGCAGAAAGTCATGATTGCCCAGTTCATAAAAGGACATGGCACATGGAAAAATAAGTGCAGCTTCACAATATTCTCATATTTTCCTGTATTCTTCATTATCTTTTTTCGCGTATTTTAATGATCTTCAATCTTTTTGTTAAATTATTTTTCCTATCTCAGACAACATTTTTTATCAGCATATTTCCCAATTCCAATCTTTTTCTCTTTTTAGAGATTGACTTCTGATTTTCGACCCGCCATTTTTTCTGCATCCGCCATCTTGAATTAGTTTTTCAATACGCCATTTATCCTCGTTCATCTTTAGATTCGAGATTAATTTTCCTTTCATAATTTTTTTTTTAATCAAAGTTTCTCTTCTAACTCTATTTTTTTTTTCAGGGTGGATAGAGGGACCCATTTTGCGTTTTATTCCAGATTCACTACTTCAGAATCCTCCGAAAATGTTTTTTCAGTATCTCTGTACAAAGTTTTCTGTGGTTTTTCTAGTTTTTGATATTTCTTTACAAAGCAGTCGACTCGACTTCAAACGAGTCGGATCTTTTCTTCTCACATCAGATTCATATTTTAAGAACATGTACGGTCCAGGAAGCATATTAGCATTTTCTTAATAACAGCTCTGGTTATTACCTTAAAATTAGTCAACAACTTCTATAAGAAATAATTCAATCAGAAATTTTCCAAATCTTTAGTCTTCACGCCATATCGAATTGAAACATGGGTTCCCGTAGAATCACCGAATTTAATCGTGGTCAGTACCTAGGTGAGTGACCGCTTGGAAATACGAGATGCTGTAGGCTTGTGAGGTGCAATGGATAATACCTTGAAATAGTTAGTTGGAGATCTGAGTTCCAATTCTCGTTGGTTTCGTTACTTACGCGCATATACCTGTTGGAAAAGGTATAAAACCAGCTCTTTTTCCCCAGTTATGATTTGATTATAATTTGTATCCCTAAACCAGTATTAAAATCCAAAATATGCTCTGCCTTTAAATAACCTGCAAAAGTTGCCAAGTCGTGAGGAACAGATCAATCAATCAATCTTTATCAGTCTTTGCCATTGCATTCGCCAGTTTTTCTTTTTTAGGTCGACACAATACGTGTTTCAATAGGTAAGTGGAGTAGTGGGTTAATGAATAAAAGTTGTGTGATGAATTTGAGAAGAATGATAGGAATTTGAGATTATGAGGATATGGCGGTAAAAAAAACGTTTGACCTCAGGCATGAAAGATTTAGCTTGTAGTCAAGGTTTTTTGGGAAGAAGCATACGGAGTAGGGGATACATTCCGAAAATTAGAGAATTCCAATAGTTTGACTGTAATATATTGCTTGCTTAGTGAATTGAAACGTCATTATTTGAATAGAAAGTGCAGTCTGACCAGTCCCCAGTCATTCAGTTAAGTACCATACGTGAAACACGCTTAGGCGATCATGTCTCGAAAGAGACATGACTGACTGGGCAGAAGATTATCCCGCAGTAAGTTACCATTGCTTTCTACGGTAGACTGGCTGTCAACCAAGGCTATAGAACCCAATCTGTCCTGTTATTTAACCCATAACTGGAAGGAAAAGACGGATTAATACCTTTCCCAAGGGTATTTGCGCGTAAATGAATGCAATGAATTCAACTGGAATTCGTACTCGGCTTCCCGATTTCTCGTTCCAAGCTGATATCCACTGCACCACAATGCACATCCGCAGTCCCCAGTACCAGGTTTAAACACAAGCTAAAGTCCAGGGCCCCTAATAATAGAGATCTCTTGGGACCATCTAATTCTGGGCCCTTGATACAACTTAAAAAAAACTGATAAAAAGCAGATGTTTATTTTCAGGTTTAATGGGAGCACCTTGGAACTAATTTGAGACAATTAAAAGTATTTGGCTTCTTCAAGTTGAAGTTATTATTTTAAATTTCCTTGAAGGGTACCCGTTTAGATTTTGCTGCATCTTTTTATGTACGTATTTTTTAAAGTTGATGTGGTTCATGTTTTACACCAAGAAGCATCATTTAAAAACATTTCTGTTATTTTTTATAGACACCGGGGAGAACATATGTAATGAAAGAGACCCCAAAATTCCATTAGCACAGGGGTCTTTTACGGCCTAAATCCGACCCTACCTATTACAATGAACGAGTAATTTATTTAGTGTATTTCGTAAATTTTTTTTATTATTTAACAAGTAATAATAGGCTCAATAGTCACACAAGGGAGTGGGTTACTGAATGCATTAAAGTTTTTTTTTTTAATCATTTCACCCCGAGCAAGGCGGAAACGCCACTGATGTGCAGGGGGTTACATAAATGTAAAAAGATTAATTAGAAAAGAGTGAGGAGTACAAACTAGTTAGAAAGGAACAATAGAAAGCAGGTGCGATGACAGATACATAGGTGGAGAGAAAGGGAAGGTTATACAGGGGTGAGGAGAGAGCTAGAGTCCAGTGGTTAGTAGATGAGTATTGACTTTGCATTTAAATTTCTGGAGGTTGTAGCCGTCAGGAAAGCAAGAATACGGGAGCGAGTTCCACAGGCGGGAAGTGCGAGAGAAGAAGCTGCAGGAGTAGAATTGTCGTCTGCATTTGGCTAACCTGACTGTGAATGGGTGGGATCCAGAAGTGAGAATTGAGTTTATTGTGGGGAATATGTATTGAAGGACACTTGTCTTGAAGAGGTTAACATTGTACCGTTGGGGGAAGCATTCACGCCAGTTTCTGGTGTATAACGGATCGGATCTTGGGAAAAGGCTGATGTACTCTGAGTGAATCGACTTGATGAACAAATATACGTTTATATAACATTTTATACTTTATAGATTTTGTCAAATACCTCTCTCAGATGCTACGGATATTTATGGATTTCGTGTCTTACAACATCATACATCATAGCTACGGTAATAAAATTAATATTGATATCAATTACATAGAGAGAATGGCAATTCAGATAGATGTATTTCGTCAAAGTTGTATTCTAGATATATAGATATATAACAACGAATTTGAGATAGATGATGAATTTGAGGTAAATACAAGAGGCGGATGTGCGTTGTGGTACAGTGGATATCGACTCGGAACGAGGAATCAGCGAGCCGAGTTCGAATTCCAGTTGAATTCCTTGCATTCACTTACGCGCAAATACCCTTGGGAAAGGTATTAATCCGTCTCTTCCTAACACTTATGGGTTAAACTACAGGACAGATTGGGTTCTATAGCATTGGCTGGCAACCAGTCAACGCAGAAAATAATGGCATCCTACTGCGAGATAATCCTCTGCCCAGTCAGTCATGTTTCTTTCGAGGCATGATCGCCCAAAGTGTATATCACGTATAGCACTCAACTAACAAACTGACAGTAGATAATGACGATAAATGGTGATGGATTTTGGATAGATGATGAATTTCATATGATTCTTTTAAGATAGATGATGATGAATTTGAGATACAGATATCGTTAATGACGAACTTTAGTTAGAAAGATGACAAATTTGAAAGAGTTGATTAGGAATTTTAGATAAATAGTGTGAATTTGAGACAGAGAGATGATGATGACTAACTTTACAGAGAGATAGTTGATGAAGAATTTCATATATATATATATATATATATATATATATAAGGTGTCCATAAAGTTTGTGCGCACTTAAAAGTTTTGTAACTTTATTTGTATTTGCGATAGAAATAATTTCTCTCATAAATACAAATAAAGTTATTTTTAAGCGCACACGAACTTTATAGACACCCTGTATATATATATATATATATATATATATATATATATATAGAGAGAGAGAGAGAGAGAGAGATAGATAGATAGATAGATAATATAAAGGCCAGTTTAAAGAGGCTAAAATAGAATTACAAGTAATTTCTTTGGGTGTTGATCCTATTTTAAAGTTAAGGAAGCACTACTTTAAAACTTAATGTAATAAAAAACGCTCATTTATAAAAGACACTTTAATTTTATTCCACTAAAGTATGGAGTCCAAACGCAAGTCTCGTTAAACGCTCTATTCTATTTCTTTTTTTCATTGCTTGTACAATCAAAAACTTTTAGAAAAATCTCTAATGAAATCAAACAAGTGCAAAAATTTAAATATCTAAAATATTTAAATATCTAATATATAAAAAAAGTGATTTAACAGAGGACGTGAAGTGCAAACATTTTAATCTGGAGGCGCAGTTGGATAGCCAAAGAGGCCTTCCAAAAGCTAAGCAGAATATTAAGAAATATCGTTAGAAAGAAAGAAAACAGCATTAAACTTTTATGTGATATTTGTTCTCTTATACGGCAGTGAGTGCTGGACAATATTCTCAGATATGAAGAAGAGATTTGAAGCAGCAGAAATGTTTCTACAGAAGGATGTTGAGAATAACGTGAACCGAATATGTGAGCAATGATGAAGTTTTAGGAAAATAAAAAAGGAAGGGACACTTTTATACTCAACATCATAAAGAGACACTTGAAATTTAGGATGCTCTCCGAAAGAGCAATACAATACAAATGAAGAAAGACTTGTACATATGTTTTATCGATTATGCGAAGGCGTTCAACAAAATGCACCACAAAGAACTGATTGAGATTAGAGTACTTAATAATATCTACTGACAGCAAACTGCCTGCATACGGACAGGTAACGAATTCAGCAAAATTTACAGAGATATAAAGAAGCGTAAAACAAGGATGTATCTTTTCACCTGATTTTTTTCAACTTGTACAGCGGGACTATTTTGAGGACCTTAGATGTTATGCCAGCATTCGTCGTCGGAGGCCACAATTTGAACAACATAAGGTACGAAGATAATACAGTGCTGATTGCAGACATGGAATGGAAACTTCAAGACCACCTACAGAAGGTAGCTGAAGAGAGTGACAACACCGAAATGGTGGTCATCAGCAAAAACAGCAACCCAAAATGCCAAATACAGGTGGAGGATACTAAAATCATGCAGGTACAAAATTTTAACTACCTGGGAAGAGTTCTAACAGAAAACGGAAAGTACGACGGAGATCCGAAGGCGAACTGACATGGCAAAGAACGCGTTCCAGAAGCTGAGTAAAATATTAAGACAAAGGAAACTTTCACTAGCAACAAAGAAAAGAGTACCAGATTGCTATGTGATGTTTAATATGGCAGTGAGTGTTGTACAATATCATCAAAGCTGAAAGAAAATCTTGAAGCAACTGAAATGTGATTTTAGAGAAGAATGCTGCGTATATCATGGACCGAGCATGTGAGAAATGATGAAGTGTTGGAAAGAATGGAAACGAAAAGGAAATTAATACTGAGCATCAGAAACAGAAAACTGAAGTTCCCGGGACATGCGATAAGAAAGAAGGGTTTGGAGAGCCTGATACTAACAGGCCAGATAGAGGCAAAAAAGAGACAGAGGAAAGCAGCGGATAATATATTTGAAGGGCTTGAGAAGGTAGATGACAAAACGGAGGTTGCGTGGTGCTACAGGAGAAAGTGTGCTAAGATCCACCAGGGATAGAGAGACGTAGAAGACTATGATCTCATACGCCCTGAAAGGACAAGGCACATAGAAGAAGAGAAGAGAATGTGGAAAGTAAACTTGAAAAAATTTTACACTAACAGGATAGAATGAAGGCAAGCAGAACAGAGGATAACTCAAAATACTTGGTGACCTTGAGCAAATTGATCACGCTTTAGAAGAAATAACAAGACAAAATTTATGAAGAGCTACAAAGAACAGGAAATCATGGAGATCCATGATCGCCTACATCCCGAGATGATATAGAACATTAATAATAAGAATGTTTAAAAAATCAATGATTCAAAACACAAAAAATATCAGTATTAATATATTAAAAATAATGAAATGTATATCAACACTAAAATAGGCACTTTGATGTGATGTAATGGCTAACAAGCTTGTATCGCAAGATCTGCTACGACTGAGTAGTTAGTTGGATCCTCACTGGATACCCCATCCCTTCGGCTTTGTGCAACATCTAAGATAAGCTTAAAATATTTTTTGTGAATTCAATCTTCACTGCCTGCCTCATGCTTTCGACTTGATGACTCATCTACGCTACGCGTAGAAAATAATTTGTGAGTTCAGTTTTCGCTGTGTTCATATTTGGCCTTGTGTCACATCTACGCTTAGAAAATCATTAGTGATTTAAGTTCTTACTGGATGCTCTATGCTTTCGTTTTTGTGCAAATTAATTGAAACAACTGCTTTAGTTTCCTTTCTTTTATAGTACGACCAGTTTTGAACCCAGTGAAGTGACATGGTGTAATCGATTACTTTGTTCCTCAGGCTAGGTTATTTTCAGTGGTGCACAACAATATAATTCTATTTTCATGGTGTATAAAGAAACGTGTTTGGATCTGAAAAATATTGCGTCATCCGTGATTGTATCGGATTTTCATCACGCTCAAATTCTATTGTCCCAATTGTCGATTAGTTGTCTTACGTCCATTGTCCGCGATAGATGTTACTCCAAGAAAGCGTACAAAAGTTGCAACTGGCAAACCATACAGAGAGATAGCGATTATAGTTGATGTCAGCCTTTCAAATGTCAGTCGTGTCATTAAGACGAAGAAATAAACTGGATCCATCAGTACAAAACGTCGAGGAAAATATCATCGGAAGAGAAGAAAAACAAGAGACCATGTGTACGTGATAAAGTGTGAAAGATCTTTGGAAAACATCCATTTTGTTTTAATTTGAACAAAGGTGTAAGCTACGGTTAGAAATTCATTTGTGTGTTTAATTCTCACTGGGAACCCCATATTTTCCGCCTTACGCCACATCTAATCTATGTTGAGAAAATCACCATATCATCACCATGAAATATTTTAAAAAGGCTAGAATAAGAGAATTAAATATACTTCAACAATAAAATAATAGCAACAATGAAGATAACATCGAAACAGTATATTGTGATAAAAATTCAACAAAGTCTAGAAAGACTAAGAACCTATTGCAAGTAATAAAGAGACGTGCATTGACTCAAAATAAAACAGAAAAATAAGATGGAGTAAGTTATTCTCTAATATAAACCACAAGATAACATTATACATTTATCGATCACTGAACCTGATTTTTCTTTCTTGATAATGAAAGATTCTAATATTATGGCGTCGGGTGGCCTTACGTGAAACCAATCGGCGAATATCTCATTATTGAACAAGATAGATTTTCTTTTCTTTGGTTTTGACTTAGCTTACTCGGTTCATATTTATTTTAATAATTTAAAATGTAGAATTCTTTTATACATGCGACAATGGAATTAATTGCATCGATGAAATCCCCACATTAATCACGCAGAAAATATAACATGCAATATCAAAATTTACTTAAATATGGCGGAACTAATATTGTAATAATTTTTCATATTTTGATCTTAATACTATAGAAAATAGAATTATTCCTTACATGCAAAAACAGTTAATTGTATTTATAACAATTCTAGATTCAGTCAGTTTAGTGCTAGATATGATACACACCTGGACGATCATTTCTCAAAAGAGACATGACTGACCGAGCAGAAGATTTTCCCGAAGAAGGTTGCCATTACTTTCTACGGTAGACTGGTTGCTAAGCAAGGCTATTGAACTCAATGTCTTATTAAACTCATAGCTGGAAGGAAAGAGCTGGATTGATATTTTTACAAGGGGTATTTGCGCGTAAGTGAATGCAACAAATTTGACAGGAATTTGAACTCGGCTCTCCGACTTCTCGTTCCGAGTGGATATCCACTGAACCCCAACGCACATTCAGACTGAAAATATAGCCTACTCAGTGATGTTTCTTCGATCACTACAATTTAGACCAGTTCAAGTCTAGAGTCAACCTTTATCATTCCTTCCTAGTCATATAAACTACCCCTTAACATAGCCCTATACTTCGAGTGGCTCCGGGGCCTTGTAGAGGGCGGAAAGTTACTGAAAACAAAATCCAGTTTTGAAATTACTTCTGTATGGATATAGAATTAGTTTTCTTTTTGTTTTTTATTGTTGTTTTTCTTTTATTTTTGTTGTTTTTGACAGAGCTTGATTTGATAGATTTAGTTGCCTATTTTGAATTTATAAAGTGTGATTTTCTTTAGATGTACACTTTGTTACAGCCTGACAAACCAGCTGGATCAGCAGGTAGACCTTAAAAGAACACCTCCTAGCAGCCAGGTGCAAATCTGCGATCTGATATCAGTGTCTACCCATATCAGACATGTAAACACCTGCTTAACCCAGCAGCTAGTAGGGTATGAACGCATGTCGAGCCTACATTCACATACCCATTCACCGACTGTATTTGACAAAGACCGCAGTTGAATAAATAATGTTATCAATGAAAGATTTACTCTCGTGGTTTTAGTAGTGTGTAAGAAGATAACATTAAACATTTAATGATTCAAAACATTTTTTCTTAGATGAGATCAATACAGGAGAATAGCGATAACAGCTACTTCACTTCGGGAGTTGTATTTTCATTAGAACAATCAGAGTGGGTTTTCAGAGCTCTTATACCTTAGTAATCATTAGACTCATTCAACTATTTACGAATCCTCTGCATTGACCTTAGATTGACGCCCAAGAACTCTGAAACATTCATATTAGAGCTTCCGGTGTGAATGCCGAGCAAAACATTATACCGTTTCCAAGTCTCTGGCGGTGTGAACTGCATCATTGCCCGCCTTTTTCTCAAAAACGGAGGGCTTATTATCCCTAGTTCATATTGTGAAGTTAACAAACTATCTATCTATCTATCTATCTATCTATCTATCTATCTATCTATCTATCTATCTATCTCTACAGGTGTCATATCTATCTATCTATCTCTACAAGTGTCATCTCTATCTATCTATCTATCTATCTATCTATCTATCTATCTATCTATCCAGGTTTCCTATCTATCTATCTATCTATCTATCTATCTATCTATCTATCTATCTATCTATCTATTTCTGTCACTTTCATTTTTTGCTATATAAAACTATAGACTGAAAATAAACATTCTATGCTGAAAAGAAATAAGCTTATGTAAATCTATCTCTTTTTTTGTTTTTTAATCATTTTACCCCAAGCAAAGCAGGACCACTACTGGTGCACAGTGGGGTGGGGTTACAGAACGCGCATGGCGAACATTTACCAATCGCTTCCTGAAATTTCGATCACCTCAGAGGTGAATCATGAAAACAACCTTCTTGGACGGAGCACGTGTTCAGCGATGAGGTGTTGGAAATAATGCAAACAAGAAGAAAACTCATACTAAACATCAGGAACAGAAAAATGAGGTTCCTTGGACACGTAATGAGGAACGAGGACCTGGAGAACTTAATACTCACAGGTCGGATAAACCGAAGGAGAAACAGGGGAAAGTAACGCGTGACGTACTTGTTAGGTCTGAGCAAATGGTTGGCGGAGCGGAGCTTAGTCATACCAAGAGAAAAAATATCGAGAACGACAAAAGACAGAGCTAAGTGGAAGTCCATGACCGCCTAGGCCCCGAAAGGACAAGGCACACGAAAAAAAAAAGAAACGCGCTCTGTTATAATTATTTTAATGTTTGTTTTATTCATTGTAGCTATGGATGTTTTTGTTTTTGTTTTATTGCAAAACTAGCATCATAATGTAAGGGAGCTTAACAGAAATATAAATTTAGAAAAAAAATTAGGTAAATTTTCGTTGCAAGTCTCGACCCTTTTCCCCTTCAAATTTATCCAAAATAGCATTATCTCTGTACAAATGTATATGCTGAACTCAAATCAACTGTTAGTTATTGAAGAAACTTACCATTTTTTTTTATCTAAATGTGCATAAAAAACAAACTATATCTCGCATTTTTCTCTCCCGTAACTCTCACAAAGAATGACGTACTGCGTAATGCAACGAACTTTGACAGATTTTTGCTCGATTTTTCTTCATTTACTGATATTTCCGGCGATGTACTTCCGGTAAAAAAGTAATGCGCTATTGTATTTCTACGCTTGTTACTTTCATAACAGGAAGTCAGTCAGTCAGTTAAGTGCCATGTGCGATACACGCTTGGGCGATCATGTCTCGAAAGAGACATGACTGACTGGGCAGAAGATTATCCCGATGTAGGTTGCCATTGCTTTCTGCGGTAGACTGGTTGCCGACCAAGGCTGGGAATAATTTTTCCTTCAAAAATGTATTATTGCAATAATTTCTTTTTCCTTCAAAAATATAATGTTGGTAATATATTTCCTTAAAAAATGTATATTTTTCCATAAAAAGTTTATTTTTATGTATATATTTCTATAAAAGTCTATTTTTATACTTTCATAGTGTTTTGACCCCAGTTTGTGGGGTTAACTATTTGCCCGTAGCTGGAACCCTAACAGGTGCTACCACTCCAAGCCAGGATGGACCTGGGAACAACAGCAATTAAAAGGTGGTTCCATACTCCTCACAACTTCCCAATCAGAGGCCTTCCTGCCGGATGCAGTTTACCGTCATCCCCATGATTTTGGATTTGAAGAATCTACAGATGGACAACAGGAATACCAATATTATAAAGACAAAATAAACGCTTTAACGTAGAAACAAGTAAAAAAGTCCAGAAGAATATCTATTAACTGAACTCTTTTTGTTGTCCCAGATACATAAAAACCTCTCCAATTCGAGGCATGTAACAATCAAGAATCACAGCCTTGAGAAAAACGAAAATCTCATCGGTTAGCTGATGTTTCTGTCGCATGTTTAAACACTATTGTAGATATTGGGATTCGATAGTTGGGGATAAAAGCCGAAGTGTAAACTGTCGAAAAGGTCGTTTTGAACTAAAAATTGTCATCGTTTTCATTTAGTTCTGCGTGTAACAGTCAGGGAACTACTGCACTAAGAGAATTGGTCGAGACATGCGTTATCTGCTGGGTTGATTTATTTGGTGGATGAGAAGCGTGTAAAGTGGAAGCGATTTCAGAGGATCAGAAAGGAAAGATAAAATTAATATCACGTAAAATAAAAGAAATTTCTTAGGAAAAGATTCCACAGGAGAGAAAGGTTTACATTTGTATTGACAGAAAGAAAAATGTTAGTAAAAATTAAAAATGACAAAATTGCTATTGAAAATTAAAGAAATAAACGTTCATATCCCGTATTGAATGAAAGTCACACAAATTAATACGAAAGATAAAAATTTTAGAATGCAAAGAAAGAGGAAAGAAGTCAAAAAATAGAAGAAAGAAAATGTATTCAAAGAGAATGAAATTTGTCAAAGAAAAAGGAGAAAAATAAAAATAATAGAAAGGGAAAATTATTAATAGAGAAAGAGTTATAAAACAAAGAATGAGAGAAAGAAAAATGTTAGTAAAAATTAAAATGACAACATTGAGAAATTAAAAAAAGTTCATATTTGTCTCGAATGAATGAAGTCAACAAAATTAATACGAAAGAGTGTTTTAGCAAGTAAAACTATCAAAGAGAAGAAAAAAGCAAGAAAGAATTCAAAATAACAATGACAAAATTTGTCTCAAAAAGAATAAAAGAAACAAAACCGAATTTATATTTGCATCGCAGGAAAAATAAAAAGTTTTAGCTAGTAATTGAAAGAAAGAAATCTCATGTGTGAGATTAAAGCGAAAACAACGAAAGTAAACCACTAAAAACAGGAGAGAAAAACAAATTACTTATGAAAACAATAAAAAAGAAATTTGATTACTAACATATCGAATGCTTCACTGGTATATACGGCATTTTAGGGAAGAATGTACAAAAAGAAAAGTGAGCAAATTGTTGGTAAAAGATCGAGAGAAAAGAAGCGAATAGTAAAAACAAAGACGGAAACAAATGCAGTCACAAAAATAATAAACTGGAAAACTAAGACATGCGCAAACATTCAACAAGAGTTGTAGAACGAGAAGTAAATGAAAACCACTAATAAATTAAACAGTTGAAAGGGGCGTAAGACAAGGATGTTTCTTTTCACCGGATCTGTTCAACTTGTACAGCGAGACTATTTTTAGGACCCTAGATGTTATATCTGGATTTTAATCAGAGGCCACAATTTGAATAACATACGGTACGCAGATGATACAGTGCTGATTGCAGACACGGAAAAGAAACTACAAGACCTCCTACAGAAGTTAGCTAAAAAGAGTGACAAAAAAGGACTACAAATAAACTGTAAGAAAACAGAATACATAGTCATCAGTAAAAACAGCAACCCAAAATGCCAAATACAGGTGGGGGATACTAAAATCAAGCAGGTACAAAAACTTAAATACTTGGGAAGTGTTCTAACAGAAGACGAAAAGTGCGACACAGAGATCCGAAGGCGAATTGGCATGGCGAAGGACGCATTCTAGAAGCTAAGTAAAGTATTAAGAGACAGGAAACTTTCACTAGAAACAAAGAAGAGAGTACTAGATTGCTATCTGATTTCAGTTCTTCAATATGGCAGTCAAGGCTGAACAGTATCATCAAATATGAAGGGAAAACTTGAAGCAGCTGAAATGTGGTTCTGCAGAAGGATGTTGTGATATCGTGGATCGAGCATGTGAGCAATGATGTGGTTTTGGAAAGGATGAAAACAAAAAAAAATTAATATTTAGCATCAGGAGCAGACAACTAAAGTTCCTGGTTCAGGCCAGGCAGAGGGAAAAAAAGACAAAGGAAAGCAGCGGATAACATATTTGAAGGGCCTGAGCAGGTGGATGACAGAACGGCGGTTGCATGGTGTCACAGGAGAAAGTGTGCTAAGACCCACCAGGGATAGGGAGACGTGGAAGGCTATGATCGCCTGCGTCACGAAAAGGACAAGGCACATAGAAGAAGAAGGAGATCCAAAGCAAGGTAATAAGGTGACCAAAACATGCAGAGCTAGTTACGTATGAGAAAATGATTTAAAAAATACATATCGAGAAGTTCGAAAGTGGAAACTTTTAGCATAGATTTTACGGTTACATCTCACCATTTCAACTGTGAATTTTTAAGAAACTTGTCTGAGATCTACGATTAAATTCTTAAAATCTAGGTACCATAGCTCAAAGCCACCAACGTGGAAGGCCATGATCGCCTACATCCTGAAAGGACAATGCACATAGAGAAAGAAGAAGTATTACAATGTGACGGTATAAAAAAGTAAGACGTGACTTTGAGAAATAATGCCAACAGTGAGCGAGTAACATACTTTGAAAAGGTGATTTTCTAAGCGCAGCTTAGATGTGCCACAACACCGAAAGTACGGAGCACCTGGTGAGGATCGAACTCATTATTTAGTTGCAATGATTCTAGGTAGACAAGCTTGTTTGCCGTTACACATCGTCGAGGTGTCCTTACAAATCTTGAGAGAGGGTGGTTGAAATTAATAAAGGAAAGAAAATGGAGTGTATCTTCTAGACAAGTAACCATTATATGAGAGGCGAAGAAAGAAATGAAGGAAGAACAGATTTAATCAAAGAAATGAAAATGTTAAAAAAATAAATAAAATTATGGAAGAAAAACTGAATTAAAGATACAAAGAAAATACATAAAATATAAAGAAAGAAATATATTAAATAAAAAAAAGAAAGAATGAAGGAAAGCAGGTATAAAAGAGAAAAAATAAAATGAAAGAACTAGTCTGAAAGTTATTAGCGAAAAAACAGTCAAGTGCCATACGTGAAACACCCTTGGGCGATCATATCTCGAAAGAGACATGACTGACTGGGCAGAAGATTATCCCGCAGTAGGTTGCCATTGCTTTCTACGGTAAACTGGTTGCCAGCCAAGGCTATAGAACCCACACTGTCCTGATATTTAATCCATAACTGGAGGGAAGAGACGGATTATTACCTTTCCCAGGGGTATTTGCGCATAAGTTAATGCAATGAATTCAAGTGGAATTCGAACTCGGCTCCCCGATTTATCGGTCCGAGCCGATATCCACTGCACCACAACGCACATCGCGAAAGAAAAGAGAAAGGTAAAGGCGTGAAAGATATGAGATAAAAAAAGGAAAAGAAAGAGGGAAAAACAAATGATAGAAAGTGTAATTAAGAAAGTTCTAAAACAAATTGACACTCTTTCTTTTCTTTCTGTTTTAAATTTTTTTCCTTTATTCGCTAACTACCTTTTCAATCATTTGTCTTTCTCTCTTGTTTCTTTCTTTTCCTAACATCTTTTTTTCTTTGACATTTTCTTTCGTTTCTAAGACAGGTGTTAGAGAAAGAAGGGAGCAGAAAGAAATAAGACAGAAAGCGAAATGATAGAAAGGGTAAGTTATTAACGAGTTAAGAAAAAATTATAAAACAAAAAGAAAGAAAATGACAAAGAAAGAAAGGTGTTGGAAAAAGAAAAAGAGAAATGAGAACGACAAAAATTATAAAAAGAATAAGTAATTAATGAATAGAGAAAAATTATAAAACAAAAAAAGAGAAAGAAAAAATGTCGCGGAAAAAACGAAAGAAAGACAATAGAAGCAAGACAAAGATACAAAGAATCAAATCTAAATGACAAAGAAAAGGACTTGAAGTCGAGAGGACCAAAGAAAAAAGACAATGACCAAATAAGGAATAAAAATGGGTTGAAAATGCATGTCGAAGCAGAAAGTAAGAACGGAAATAGAATATCGTAGAGAAATGTTTCGAAACGAAGAAAAGGATGAGTCGAGATTAGACGCTCGAAGCCACGCAAGTAAAGGAAAGTAACGATGAGAAGGTTAAGTGCGCTGTGTGTGCAAGACATGTTGAATTAAACTTAATGATATCTTCGTGTACTTAATTCAAATAAAGGAGGTTTCGGGAAATGTCACCTTTGCGCTTCTAGATTTAGGAAAGAAGCCTTAAAAGGTTACTTTTAGTGCACATGCGCAGTTGCTTAGTTCCTACTTGCTCTGAGAAATGCAAACACGCACGCTTATTTACTATGGCTACAGTCCACAGAATTTGCTATCCATACAGATTGGGCGGCGTAAGATACTGACACCATATTTTCATAGATGTAGAATAGTTTCTAAAATTTGACATCATCTCAGAGATCTCTCAATTTGGACAGTTTAAGGATAACTTAACAGAGTAAAATAATTGTAATTTTGGCATGTGGTGCAGTGGATATCGACTCGGAACGAGAAATCGAAGAGCCGAGTTCGAATTGCATTTGAATTCCTTGCATTTACTTACGCGCAAATACCCTCGAGAAAGGTATTGATCCGTCTATTCTCTCTAGTTATGGGTTAAATAACAGGATAGATTGGTAGCTAAAGCCTTGGCTGGCAACTAGTCTACCGCAGAAAGTAGATAATCTTTTGCCCAATCAGTCATGTCTCTCTCTCTTGAGACATGATTACCCAAGCGTGTATTACGTGTGGCAGTTAACTGACTGACAGAAATTATCAAGAGAAACAGTAAATTCAATAACAAATTTGAACTATTTGTAAGGGTATCTTCTAATTATCGCATCATTGCAAGAATCTTCAAAATAGTATGTTCCCGTGTTTCCCGTGAGGTAGCATTAGGAACTTAATCATACACTGACTCACTTAAGTGCAGTAGCTGAGTGTCACTCAATCAAGTAATACACGCTCGGAGTAGGGGATAATGCCTGTTTCGCTCAATGACTAAATAAACAGATTTTCCTGCAAAATCTTTCCCAGAGAAAAATTGAACGAGTCGCTCGGCGGCCCTCTTGCTAGCGTTAAAGGCGCGGTCCCAAACCGATTGCCGCTCGCGCTTGACACTTAGCCGGAGACCGTGCTTGGCGGGGAGCTTGGCGGGGAGCTTGTCTGAGGTGGTATGTCTGTCAAACGGTGGCGCAGGTGTCCCAAGGCAAGTTCAGCGAGGACAGGAACTTTGTGTAGAGCAAAAGGGCAAAAGCTCGCACGATTTCGATTTTCAGTACGGTTACAGACTGCGAAAGAGTAACCTATCAATTCTTTCCGAGCGGAGAGCTCTGTTCCCCCGAGAACTGTCAGAAACGTTACCACAGAGATAACTGGCTTGTGACGGCGAAGCGTTTGTAGCAACGTTGTTTTTTGATCCTTCGAGGTCGGCTCTTCGTCATCATCGCGAAGCAGAATTCGCTTGTTCCTTCGACGGTAAACAGGATGCCAACCAAGGTTGAAGCCAATCTATTAAACCGATAGCTGAAGAGTCACATAACCACGGGACGGATATAGGGAAACATAGACAGGAGAAAGCAGCGCAAACTATATTTGATAGGCTTAAGTAAATAGATGGCGGAGGGGCTCTAGGAGAGATAGCAAGATAAAAAATATTAAGAGCAACAAAACTCAGTAACAAGTACAATCCCATGCATACGTATTGAATGCACATAAACACGAAAAAGAAAACCAAGATAAAAATTAAGAGCGACAAGGGATTGGGGTAAGTGAAGGTCCATGAACGCTCATCTCTGGAGGGACACGGCACATAAAAAAAGAAAGAAGAATCCATTAAACCACAACACGCATCCATACACTGACTTACTTGTCGGTAATAACAATAGTAAAATTAGTCTTTGCCATTTAGAAAACATTTTACCCTCAATATTTTTTCCAAAACTTACATTTCCTAAATACACTGATATCACTCTTCGTAATATTGATAGGATTTTCTTGACAACATTTTTATTCCTTTTTTTTTTTTCTCGGAAATGTTTTAACATAGGATGATAAATGTTATACTGAGATATCCTATTTTGAATAGCGGAAAAGTTAAGCAAAGGGCTCTTCTTTTCTATGAAATATCGGTCCTCTTATATAGCAGTGGATGCTGGACAATCTCTTCAAAAATGAAGCTGTGGCAGTAAAAATGTGGTTCTACGAAAGCGTTCTGAAACTTTCATGGACTAAATATTTTAGCAACAAGGAATATTTAAGGAAAATAAAAGCAGTAAGGAAGTTAAGATTTCTAGGGTCCATAATGTCATGAACTGTAAAGATTATATTGAACTGGAAAGGTTATAATGAATCGATTCCTAGGTCAGTTGCTAAGAAAATTGGTTGATAGTGTCATGCTAGACAATTTTCTCTTAATAAACTTTCTTACCTTTTCTATAAATCTACCATTTGTCCATGATTGGAATATTACCACAAAATATGGTCTGGTGCTCTCTGCTATATATTTAGAGATTCCTGATAAAATCCAAAGAACCTGCAATGTTGTTGTTCCTGATCTGGCATCTCGATTCCAGTCATTTTCTTACCGCCGTAACGTAATTTCGCCATGCATTTGGTATAAATATTTTAATGGTCTGATAAACTCTCCTATATAGTACATGTTTTTAATCATTTCACCTCAAGGAAGGCATTCCATTGCTACTATTGCGCAGGGGGTTACATAGCGGAAAGTGACTGGAAAGAGTGGTTAGATATAGAAAATGTCAGAAGGAGGGTGATAGAAGGGTAAGGATAGCGAGGATGGGGTTGGGTAGATGGGAAGAGTGTTTGAGAGAATGGATGCGAGTTAGTGTGTTAGGAGGTGTCTAGTGACCTTGCATTTAAACTACTGGAGATTGTAGCTGTCGGGGAAGCAATTGTATGGAAGGGAATTCCACAGGCGGCAAGTGCGAGAAAAGAAGCTGTTGGAGTAGAAACTGCGGTTACATTTTATCGGTTTCACTGTAAAAGTGTGGGACCTAGTTGCTTATCTAGTATCTCGTGCAAATTCTACCTAGGGAGCGCGAATGATCTAAGTTCATCGGAGCAGAAACCGTGAAAGTATTTATAGCAGAGGCACAGGGAAACCACGTCAAGCCGGTGATTGAGTGACTGCAGCCGGTCTGCCATGTCAGTATCGATCACATTACAGATTCTCCGTTGTATTTTGTCAAGAACCCCGAGGAGAATAGCAGGAGCACCCGACCAGATGTGGCAGCAGTATTCAATACACGGGCAGATGGTAGATTTATATAAATGCAGGATAGATTCAGACGGAAACACTTAGGCTCTATAAATTTAAGGTATCATCATTTTATTTTCGAAATGAACAGGTGTCTTTTCTCACACTTCCTGCTTCTACAATTATCTTCTATCTTCCGAGTCAAGATTGATCTTCAAAAATTTAAACGCAATGTCAATCATTATTTTTTGTTCTCGTGAATTATGTTATATGAATTGTGATTCAACATAATTCGTTTTCTTTCTTTAATAAGTACTTTTTTTGTTTATATTTTTTTACACTCAGTGACCCCATGAATTTTCGTAGCTCCGTTGCGTTGCTTGGGATGAAATGATTAAAAAGAATATGATGAAGTGGAAGCAAGCCATAATAGTCCTCTTTCTTGAAAGGATACGTCACAAAGAAAAAGTATAATGTTCACTTGATTGTATCCTTATTTTCTTTTCTAGGTTCATATTTTTTAAAAATAATTTCATCCTTTTGGACTGAGCATATGAGCAATGATGAGGTTTTGGAAAACCTGGAAACGAAAAGGAAATTAATATTTAGCATCAGGAAGATACAACTAAAGTTCCTATGAAATGAGGAAAGAAGCCAAGAGAATCTGATACTAACAGGCCAAATGGAGGGATAATGAACAAGAGGAAAGCATCGGATAACATATTTGAAAGGCCTGAGCAGGTGGATGACAGAACGGCGGTTGCGTGGTGTCACAGAAGAAACTGTGCTAAGAGCCACTAGGGATAGAGAGAGGTGGAAGACTATGATCGCCTGCGTCACGAAAAGGACAAGACACATAGAAGAAGGAGATCCAAAGCAAGGTAATAAGGTGACCAAAACATGCAGAGCTAGTACGTATGAGAAAATGTTTTAAAAAATACATATCGAGATGTTCGAAAGTGGAAACTTTTAGCATAGATCTTACGGTTACATCTCACCATTTCAACTGTGAATTTTTAAGAAACTTGTCTGAGATCTACGATTAAATTCTTAAAATCTAGGTACCATAGCGGAACGTTCATCAGAACAATTACCATGAAAATATTTTTTTAATGACACAAAGAACAGTATTTACATTATTCGGACTATTGTCCTCATCTTTGTTACCATTTGTACGACGTTTCGGCCGTTGTACGCTGTGGACTTCTTCATTCTTTGCGTAAAGCCTCGATTGGAAATCATGATTAACCTCCCTCTAACCCTGCAAGTTACTTGTTCACCGCTGTTGTAGCCTGGAATAAGAATGATATAATCCTAGTGATTGTAATAAAGGGTTCGGTTCGAAATTCCTAGTACCTGAAGAAGGCCGGAGCGTACAACAGCAAAATCTTCGTACAAATAGCAACAAAGATGGGGGAAATAGTTCGAAAAATGTAAATCCTGAAAATACTACATCATCTCAGAAATATAGACTGACACAAAGAAATTGCGTTACGGCGGAGGAATACGGACCGAAGGTGCGGTGCCAGGTCAGGACCAATAACGTAGCCGAAGCACCAGACCAGACCAGATATAGAAACAGTATCCGATGCACGAATGAATGATAGACTTATAAAAGTTAGAATCTGGTAAAAAATTGTCTAGCAATAAACAGTTAACCAACTTTCATACTAGCAGACCTATCACTTGATTCAATATAAGCTTTTACATTATATCAGCAGAAACCATCAATCTGATGAAAAATATGTCATTTTCTGGAGATTAGCATCAGTCATACTAATGGGAAAAAAAGTTCTATCGCACGATTAAAAGAGAGTTGTTTCATTTTAGAGACGTTAAAATCAACTTGTCATAAATTGCCCCAGCTAACAAAGGACTGTAGTCATTTTCAGATCAACTGATCAGACTTGTCATTTTCAGATCAATTGATAAGACTTACTATTATGACAGTAAATAGTGGTGTCATGAGTACAGATACTGAGTTGATATCTCATGACATAAGGTCGGTGATGAAAAATTATAAACAATGTTGGTTCAAGGATGCAGTACTGAGAGACACCTACATTAACGCAAAACGAGCTAGAAGAGTGGTCATTCAAAACTAATTTCGTTTCGTGATTTGATAAAAAAAAACTGAATCAGTTCAAAAATCCGTCAAGAAAATACCATTAACTTTTGACTTGTGAAGAATTTCAGTATGACAAATATTCAAATCAACGTCCTGTTTTTTTATCTAAAGCTCTTATGTTATTGCCGAAAGATAAGCTTTCAGCAATAATCGTGTATACATGAGCAGTTAACCTAGAGAGGTAAATGTTATATTACTTATCTGTAAGAAGTCTCATCGATGTGAAATGCTTAAACAATTCTGAGTTTATTAGCGGGACCAGTAACTTGACAAAAAGAGACCGATAAACGACAAAAGAGTGTCTCCAACAAACAGAAAAGCAAGAAGCAGTAAGGAATTTATTGTGGAGACAACAAATGCTAGTTCAGGGGGCACATTTCTCAGTGGTGGTGTCAGCCTTTAAATTGTCAGTCATATATACAACGGAGAATCTGTAATGTGATCGATACCGACTTCGCTGACCGGCTGCAGTCACTCGATCACCGGCGTGACGTGGTTTCCCTGTGCCTCTTCTATAAATACTTTAACGGCTTCGATGAACTTAGATCACTGGTGCCCCCTAGGTAGAATTTGCACGAGATACTAGATTAGCAACTAGGTCCCACCTTTTTACAGTTAAACCGATAAAATGTAACCGCAACTTCAACTCCAACAGTTTCTTTTCTCGTACTTCCCGCCTGTGGAATTCCCTTCCACATGACTGCTTCCCCGACGGCTACAATCTCTAGTAGTTTAAATGCAAGGTCAATAGACACCTCCTAACACACTAACTCGCATACATTCTCTCAAACACTCTTCCCATCTACCCAACCCTCATCTTCGCTATCCTTACCCGTCTATCACCCTCCATCTGACATTTCCTATATCTAACCACTATTTCTCATCACTTTCCGCTATGTAACCCCCTGCGCAATAGTGGCAGTGGAATGCCTTGCTTGGGGTGAAATGATTAAAGAAGAAAAAAACCATCAAGGCAAACAATCAAAGTAGATCCATCAGTCCAAAACGTAAAAGAAAATGCGGTCGCCTATAGGTGATCGCTTTCTTATCATTTTTATATGCCTGTTTTTTATCGCTGTAAAAACTTATTGCCTCAAGCGAAACAATCCGTTAAAATTCATCGCTATAATGAATAATTGGTTTCTCAGTATAACGTTATTCGAACGACGAGAAGAAATTTTTCTAGGCAAAGAAATCGATCGGTAATCGTTTGTCTTAAAACTGAAAGCACCATGCAGCAAACAATAACGAAGTTGAAACACAATGGGCTTCTATATGTGGCGTTTCACTAAGTTTGTTCTTTTCAAACAGTAGTTTCCCATTGACCTTTATATAAATACTTTGGTGGCAATTATTCTGATGAATGGTACCCGATGATACAAAGATCTTATCCATTTAATCGTAGTATTAGGATGTGTGTTTTGGTAGTGGATATTGGCTCGGAACGAAAAATCAGAAAGCCGAGTTTTAATTCCAGTTGCTTTCATTTACGTACAAATACCCTTTGAAAAAGTATTAATCTATCACTTCTCCTCACCCAGCCATGAAGGACAAGTTGGACTCGATAGCCTTGGTTTGACAACCAGTCTACCGCAGAAAGCAACCTACTACGGGAAAAATATTTCTACCTAGCCAGTCAAAACTCGCAGCTCAATTTTATCAATTGCCATCTGGAATACAAAGACGAAGATCACTATAACAATATAAACGCAAAATTTCATAAAAATTCAATTTTTCGCATTTATTTACGAACTTTTGGGACAACGTAATATTAGTAATAATTGTATGGGAAGTAATGTGAGTAGTCTCAAGAAATGGAAAACATCATGGAATTCCTGGAAACAAGACCAGAATTGTACTTTGAATAATTTTAGTTGAAAGATGACATAAGGATATAGTAAGAAAAATGGTTTGAAATAATGGTGCTAGAAATTGATACGAAGAAAAGATTTTGTCAAAATCTAAACTTATTTATAAATGGAAAATTGTATCTGTGTGTACGTATGTGTGTGTGTGTCTCTGTGTCCGTTACCTATAGACTCCAAAACGGCTGAACCGATTTTCTTGAAAATTTACACAGTTGTACTAAAAGCATCTGCGAGCGTTCTTAGCTAGGTTTTGTGTCGAGGTACCTCCGGTAAATATCGAAAATCGATACTCAAAACAATCGGGTTATAGAAGGAGTGGTCCGATTTTAATCAAATTTGACACACCCATAGACAAAGACATAAGAAACGATATTCAGAAGTTCCATGGTTGCAGTCCTTACAATAGTGCAGAAAATCGATTATATATATACATAAACGTCAAGATGTTTGTGTGTGTGTCTAATTTTTTCAGCCCTTTTATTTTAGTTTTTGCTTCGGGTTTGGCTCTAAGTATGTATAATTGTAGTTCTTAGTCTCAGCCATGATACCATTTACTCAGAGGACTTATTCAGCCTTCAAAATTCAGTTTACTATGAAAAAGACTTATTTGATATGGATACCAGGAAATCAAAATTTGACTTACATCCATTCATTTTTCTTTCAATCTACGGTTTCGCTTTAACTGGAAACAACTATTGCTTTTAGTCTTTCGAGCTAACGTCCAAAGAGTCTGAGCTCCAGGACCATGGATTAGTTTTAAAGCTTTCATGACACCCAAGCAACGCCGGGCTATACTGCTAGTAAAGCTATAAATTTTGACAACAAACTGTTATGACAGGGATATACCATTTAACTGAAATAAATTTTAAATTAAGAAATATTGACGTGAACATTTGATGACTGAGTAATGATGCTACGACCTTATATGAAATTTTGTCAAAAATAGATTATAATGAAAGGATGGTTAAGGTTATAGACAGTAGGAAGTAGTTTGATGAGAGAATAATGACGTTATGAAATTAGATGAAGAAAAGGTTGTGTCAAAATAAAATCGGCTATTTAATTATCATGATAATTTAACTGAAACGAAGTATAAGAAAAATATATTGGTGACTGAATAATAACGCTATGAATTTGTATAAATAAAAGATTCCGCTAAAACATGCTGAAAACTTTTGCATCAAGCTAAGTAAATAAGAAAAAATTCAATATCTTGAAACGAATTATTAAAAAAAAGCCATCGGTAAAAGATGCATTCAGACGGAATGAGATTAAAATCACTAATTGTCCTTTGCTTTTTATTCCCATCATAATTTTTGTCTTCATTTATCGCATTTAAAGTTTCCGTATTCTTTGAAGTTGTTAATATTCCATAAATGCCTTAAGAACAAGTGAGTAGATGTGTGTAAATACGTTCGGTTTCGACCATCTTTTAATGAATAACATGGCAGGGGGTGAGTTTCCGGTAAGACCTTGCAGCATTTCCTTCCCACGTCGCTTTCCAATCACACTCTCCTCACACGCCCAAATACAGGTGCATGTAATCTTCAATATTTCATTATCTTTGATTCTTTCTCGCCATATTACTCAGTCTCGCTCGACTTCTCATTCTGGTTATTATCTATTTAGATCTGCATTTCTCTTTTCCACTCTCTCAATACATATATATATATATATATATATATATGTGTGTGTGTGTGTGTGTGTGTGTGTGTGTGTGTGTGTGTGTGTTGTAATTTTGTTATTACAATGGTTTATAAAAGCATAATATCATTACACAAATATGTTCATGTTTCAGAGCAAAACTGTTTCTCTTCAGGTGATATGTTAAAATAAATAATTTTCTTTCACTTTCCTGTAATATATATATATATATATATATATATATAAATAATTTCATGTTAAGTTTCTCTCTCTCTTTATCCGTTTTTGGCTATTAATGTTTTTCTAAGGTTCACACTTTGCATTATCTCTCTATCTATCCAGAACAGTTTCTTCATATCTGTCTATACCATTCTCTTCATATCTATCTATGTCTATCTATATACCCATCTATCTAAACCCTGGCACTTAATATCCATATCTGTGCACCTGCATATATATATATATATATATATATATATATATATATATATATATATATATATATATAAACACCTAATGAGCCAGACGGACGGACCTACGGATCGTCAGAGAAATCTGGAAAACTTTCTGCATTTTTCTTAATTTCTTTCGATTGTTTTTCATTCTATCTATCTATCTATCTATCTATCTATCTATCTATCTATCTATCTATCTATCTATCTATCTATCTATCTATCTAATTCTTTTCAATTTCTATCTATCTATCTATCTATCTATCTATCTATCTATCTAATTCTTTTCAATTTCTATCTATCTATCTAATTCTTTTCAATTTCTATCTATCTATCTATCTAATTCTTTTCAATTTCTATCTATCTATCTAATTCTTTTCAATTTCTATCTATCTATCTATCTATCTAATTCTTTTCAATTTCTATCTATCTATCTATCTATCTAATTCTTTTCAATTTCTATCTATCTATCTAATTCTTTTCAATTTCTATCTATCTATCTAATTCTTTTCAATTTCTATCTATCTATCTATCTATCTATCTATCTTTTCAATTCTTTCAATTTCTATCTATCTATCTAATTCTTTTCAATTTCTATCTATCTAATTCTTTTCAATTTCTATCTGTCTATCTATCTATCTATCTATCTATCTAATTCTTTAATTTCTATTTCTATCTATCTATCTATCTATCTATCTATCTATCTATCTATCTCATTCTTTTAATTTCATCTATCTATCTATCATCTATCTAATTCTATCTATCTATCTATCTATCTATCTAATTCTATCTATCTATCTATCTATCTAATTCTTTCAATTTCTCTATCTATCTATCTATCTAATTCTTTAATTTCTATCTCTATCTATCTATCTAATTCTAATTTCTATCATCTATTTTCAATTTCTATCTATCTATCTATCTAATTCTTTTAATTTCTCATTTCTATCTATCTATCTAATTCTTTATTTCTATCTATCTAATTCTATTTTCTAATTTCTTTTAATTTCTATCTATCTATCTATCTAATTTTCAATTTCAATTTCTATCTATCTATCTATCTAATTCTTTTCAATTTCTATCTATCTATCTATCTAATTCTACTATTTCTATCTATCTATCTAATTCTATCTATCTATCTATCTATCTATCTATCTATCTATCTATCTATCTATCTATCTATCTATCTATCTATCATCTAATTCTTTATTTCTATCTATCTATCTATCTATCTATCTATCTATCTATCTATCTATCTATCTATCTAATTCGTTAATTTCTATCATCTATCTATCTATCTATCTATCTATCTATCTATCTATCTATCTATCTATCTATCTAATTCGTTCCAATTTATATCTATCTATCTATCTATCTATCTATCTATCTATCTATCTATCTAATTCTAATTTCTTTTTCAATTTCTATCTATCTATCTATCTATCTATCTATCTATCTATCTATCTATCTATCTATCTAATTCTTTTCAATTTCTTTCTATCTATCTATCTATCTATCTATCTATCTATCTATCTATCTATCTATCTATCTATCTAATTCTTTTCAATTTCTTTCTATCTAATATCATCTATCTATCTATCTATCTATCTATCTATCTATCTATCTATCTAATCTAATTTCTATCTATCTATCTATCTATCTATCTATCTATCTATCTATCTATCTATCTAATTCTTTTAATCTAATTCTAATTTCTATCTATCTATCTATCTATCTATCTATCTATCTATCTATCTATCTAATTCTTTTCAATTTCTATCTATCTATCTATCTATCTATCTAATTCTTTTCAATTTCTATCTATCTATCTATCTATCTAATTCTTTTCAATTTCTATCTATCTATCTATCTATCTATCTATCTATCTATCTATCTAATTCTTTTCAATTTCTATCTATCTATCTATCTATATCTATCTATCTATCTATCTAATTTTTTTCAATTTCTATCTATCTATCTATCTAATTCAATTTTTTTCAATTTCTATCTATCTATCTATCTATCTATCTATCTATCTATCTATCTATCTATCTATCTATCTATCTAATTCTTTTCAATTTCTAATCATCTATCTATCTATCTATCTATCTATCTATCTAATTCGTTCCAATTTCTATCTATCTATCTATCTATCTATCTATCTATCTATCTATCTATCTAATTCGTTCCATATCTATCTATCTATCTATCTATCTATCTATCTATCTATCTATCTATCTATCTATCTATCTATCTCTAATTCTTTTCAATTTCTATTTCTATCTATCTATCTATCTATCTATCTATCTATCTATCTATCTATCTATCTATCTAATTCTTTTAATTTCTATCTATCTATCTATCTATCTATCTATCTATCTATCTATCTATCTATCTAATTCTTTTCAATTTCTATCTATCTATCTATCTATCTATCTATCTATCTATCTATATCTAATTATTTTCAATTTCTATCTATCTATCTATCTATCTATCTATCTATCTATCTATCTATCTAATTCTTTTCAATTTCTATCTATCTATCTATCTATCTAAATATATATATATATATATATATATATATATATATATATATATATATGTATATTTCTCTCTTTTGCTGTTTCGCTTTTTTCTTAACTTTTTACATATTTTTCTTTATCATCTATTTTTCTTTTTTTTTGCTATAATTAAATTTCTTTCTTTATTTTTGGGTCATTTAACTTTTTTCTTTCATTCTATCTATATCGTTTATTTTCTTTCTCTCTATGAGTTTCTTTATCATTTCTTTTTTTCTTTGTTATAATTTAATATCTTCCTTTATTCTGTCATTTAACCCCTTTATTTCCTTCTATCTATATAATTTAAATTCTTTATTTATTTATCATTTAATCATGCTTTCTTTGTCGTTTACTTTTTTCTTTCGCTTACATTTATCTTTATGTCTTTCTGTATCGTTTATTTTTATTTCTTTTTTTATCCTTTATGTTTTATTTCTTTCTTTTACATTTTATTTCTTTCTTTCTTACTTTCTTTTATTTGATTTTATTCTTTCATTATTTTTAACTGTCTTTCTTTCTTATTTATCTTTTCTTTCTTTTCATCATTTACTTTATTTCTTTCTTGCTTTATCTCACATTAAACTTATTTCTTTCATTCTTTCTATTGCCTCTGGTTCATTAGCTTAATTATATGATTAATTAAAAACAATGAAAAAGTGTTTGAAAAGAGCAAGAGAGAACAGCAAATGTCACTATCATTTCATGTTTCATTAGCAGCTTTTCTCTTCAAATCCACTCTACAATTAACGATCTTGATTAGGTTAATGCATTAATATTAATCTTAAATACGAGGATCTAATTAATGTTAAATGTCGAACATAAAAGAGCAAATCCTACATAGAATTTTACGAGGCGAACGCAAATGCTCTCTTTGACAAACAGCTTGCATGAGGCTAGATATTGAAACAAGTGTTTCACGATTCCATACGCGACATCACAGCAACACCTTTATGCATTAATTCTTGCTAATTAATGCGTAAAGCCAAGAATAATTGTATGATCTGGCTCAAGTGAAAATGTATGCCAGACGAGCTTCTAAAATATCGACGGATAACAGTTGTCGCATTTATGTCTATAAAACAGTAGCCGTATTTTTATCTATCAAACAGTTGCTGCGTTTATGTTTATAAAAGAAGTAATTTCACTATCTATTAAGTATTATTGATAATTTCAATATATATATGCATTATTAGTAATTTCATTATATATTATGTATTATTGGTGAGTTCAGTGTATATATATGTATTGTTGGTAGTTTTATTATAGTTATGTACCTTTGTTAAATTTGTTATAGATATGTATTTTATTTTTTTAATAATTTTTTAATCATTTCACCCCAAACAGGGCATTCTACTGCCACTGTTGCGCAGGGGGTTACATAGAGGACAGTGATGAGAAAGAGTAGGTAGTTATAGAAAATGTCGGGAGGAGGGTGGTAGACGGATGAGGATACCGAGGATGGGGGTGGGGTAGATGGGAAGAGAGTTTGAGAGAATGGATACGAGTTAGTGTGATAGGAGGTGTCTATTGACCTTACATTTAAACTATTGGAGATTGTAGCTGTCGGGGAAGCAAGGATGTGGAAGGGAATTCCACAGTAGAAATTGCGGTTACACTTTATTGGTTTCACAGTAAAAGGGTGGGACCTAGTTGCTAATCTAGTAGCTCGTGTAAATTCATACCTATTCACCTGGGGGCACCAGTGATCTAAGTTCATCGAAGCAGTAGCCGTGAAAGTATTTATAAACGAGGCACAGGGAAGCCACATCACGCCGGTGAGAGAGTGGTTGCAGTAGGGCTGCCAAGTCGATATCAATCACATCACAGATTCTCCGTTGTATTTTGTCGAGAACCCCGAGTTGAATAGCAGGAGCACCCGACCAGATGTGGCAGCAGTATTCAATACACGGGTGGATGGTAGTTTTATATATGTGCAGGATGGACTCAGACGGGAAAAACTTCCTGGCCCTGTACAGAAAACCGACTTTCATAGCAGCGGATTTAGCAATGGATTCGATATAGTCATTACACTTGAGGTCCGCTGTGAGTGTGAGGCCAAGGAGGCGTAGTGTTTTACTCGCAGGGAGGCTAACCTGTTCCTGGCTAATGAGAGGTAGGAGCGATTGTCAATGATGGTTAATTGATAGCAGCTTCGTTTTGTAAGCATTAAAATTTACGAGCCATTTCTTACCCCAGTCCACCACGGATTGGAGATCCTTCTCAAGCTAGGCAGCGAGGTTCGCTTTGTCACCCTCACTAGATGTTTGATCGAGGCTAGAATAGACAGTGGTGTCGTCGGCGTATATGATTACTTGGGATCTTATATCGTTAGTGTAAATCAGAAAAAAGTGTAGGACTTAGAATAGATCCTTGAGGAACTTCCGCATTCGTATGGCATTTTAATCGTAATTTCACTCACTCTCTCTCTCTCTCTCTCTCTCTATATATATATATATATATATATATATATATATATATATATATAAAGTAGAATCCTTGGTACGCGGTAAGGTAATCTAACACTGGTAAGTTAACCTCCTTTCCCCTATTTTTATTCTCTTTTTCTTTATCTTTTTTCTTCTTTCTTTTTTACTTGACATTTTACTGTATAATTTTGATCCATTCATTGTTGTATGAATTTGGTCTGAGGAGCGGTCTATAACAGAGCCGCGAAATATTATATTACCAATGGGTTTATAAAAATATCCATCTTATATTCTTTATATATATATATATATATATATATATGTGTGTGTGTGTGTGTGTGTGTGTGTGTTGGTAGTTTCACTCTAGATAGATAGTGTTGGTAGTTTCATTATGAAAAAGTATCGCTAGTAATTTCACGATAAATATAGATTGCTGTTCGTTTGCCTATATATATATTATTAATTGGGAATATCGCTATAGATATGTATTGTCGATAGTTTCACCACAGATATATGTATTGTTGGTAACTTCACTGTAGATATGTATTGTTGGTAGTCATATATAAAATATATTGTTGATAATTTCACGATAAATATGTATTGTTATTCATCTTCTTCTATGTGCCTTGTCCCTTCAAGACGTAGGCGATCATGGCCTTCCACGTTTCCCTATCCCTGGTGGCTCTGAGGCACGCCTTCTCCTGTTACACCATGCAATCCTCGTTCCGTCATCCACCTGATTAGGTCCTTCAAATATGTTATCCGTTGCTTGCCCCTGTTTCTTTTTCCCTCTATCTGCCCTGTTAGTGTCAGATTCTCCAAGCCCTCCTTCCTCATTGCGTGTCCCAGGATCTTCAGTTGTCTCTTCCTGATGCTCAGTATTAATTTCCTTTTTGTTTCCATCATTTCCAAGACCTCATCATTGTTCACGTAGCAATCCAGTACCCTCTTCCTAGTTTCTAGCGAAATTGTCCTGTTTCTTAATACGTTACTCAACTTCTGGAATGCTTCCTTCGCCATGACAATTCGCCTTTGTGTTGTATAGCGACAAACAGACAACGCATATATATATATAAATATATGTATTTTTATTAATGACGATGAACCGTGTAGCCTAGGGAACAGAGAGTGAGAGAGCGCGCCTCTAAGGGTTGACGGGGGAGTGTCGTCGTATCTGTTGCTCCTCTGGTCTGGTCTGGCTCTCTGTCTGTCTGTCTCGTCTCTCTGTCCGAAATACGTGCGCCGAGGTCTTTTTATAATCTCCAAACCGGGAAACTTCCGGATTTTGCCTCGCCCACGCACGCCCACGTAATTCTCAGAGACACCTGTTCTGTCTGCCTCTTGTAGCCATTTCCGCTACTGCCGGAAATAAGGTCAAACAAACATCCGTTCCTTTCAACGACCGGAAAACACCCCCGCTTGCATCAGCATTTCCTCGAGTGGGGCCAGGTTGTTATATTACATTTGGATCTCTGTGTCGCACTTTCCGTCTTCTGTTATAACGTTTCCCAGGTATTTAAATTTTTGTACCTGCTTGATTCTGGTATACCCGACCTGTATTTGGCATTTTGGGATGCCCTTTTTACTGATGACCATGCATTCGGTTTTCGTGCAGTTTATTTCTTGTACTTTCTTGTACAGTTTTGTTATATGGCTCATTAAACTGATGGTTCTGTGGAGTTTGCACTCGTTTGCTACTGTCTTCTTAGGTAGTGCTATGAAGATAGACTTGCTGAGATCATCTGGTATAACCCCACTATTATAAATTTCATTTATTATTTCAGTAATTTTTTCTATACCAAATTCTTCCAGGGCTATCAGCAGCTCTATGATTATGCCGTCTGGTCCCGCTGCTTTGTTTCTATTCAGTTTGGCTACTGCAGATTCCACTTCAGACTTTAATATTTCCGGTCCGTCCTCATCTTTTCGTATTATTGCTTGTTCTCTCTTGTCGTGGAAAAGATTATTTATATATTCTTCCCATCTTTGGAGTATTTCCTCTTTTTCCAAAATGATTGTTCCATCCTTAGATTTTAGACATCCTGTTGAAGAGCAGGTTTTTTGTCCTGTCAGTACTTTTATTTCCTTCTGCATGTCTGCTTTATTATTCCTGCTCAATCTCTCTACTTCTGCACATTTGTCATTGAGCCATTTCTCTTTAGCCTGTCTACATTTTCTCCTTATTTCCTTGCGTAGTTCCCTGTACTCCATTCCATGTTTTGATATAATGTTTTGCCTCCTTTGCATCATGTCCAGAATATCTTCCGGCATTCCCTTCTTTTTTCTTTCTGCGCCTGTTTTCCTTTGGGGCAGTGTTGCTTGCTGATGTCAGTATTGCGAGTCCCATTTTGAGTGGCCTTTCCTAGTTTATTAGTTTACCTATAAATATTTATTGTTGATAATATTACTGTAAATATATATTGTAGATAGATATTTTAGTATATCGACCCGAAAACATTGAAAGAAGTGACTCGGCCCAAAGGAACACCAACGATGGTAATTAATTCTAGTACAAATATGTGCGATGTTGTGACCATGTCACAACAACGTGGCAGTTCAGAATAGATTTGGAATGCACTGACATAATATTTGTCTATATTTCTGAGGTGAAACAGTATTTGCAGTATTTACATTATTCGGACTATTTTCCTCGTTTTTTGCCATTTGTACGACGTTTCGGTCGTTGTACGCTCCGTCCTTCTTCAGTGAATATAGACGTTGTTTAGTTCCTGACCTGACTCTTAGAGTTGTGAGTTCAATACCAGGCTACAGCAGTGGTGAACAAGTAACTTGCAGAGTTAGAGGGAGATAACTCATGACTTCCAATCAAGAATTTACGCAAAGAATGAGGATGCTATACCCCAGTGATTGTAATAAAGGGTTCGGTTGGAAATTTCTAGCACCTGATAAAGGCCGGAGCGTACAGCGACCGAAACGTCGTACAAATGGCAACAAAGGTGAGGATAATATTCCAAATAATGCAAATACTGCACTGATATAAGCTGCATCTTTTTGTTTGTTATTTGTACAAAGGTAGCAGCATTTAGAGGGCCTAAAAATTCATAAACTAACTCTGAAGGAGTGGCGCTACAGCTAGGAAATATTACATGTATTAATTTCAATTCGTGTTAATAATAACTGCATTTTTTCCAGGTAAACTGATATCTTCAAAGAAGACTAATTATCCTGTTGCACAAAAAGGACACCAATAACAGATATGTTGTCATCATCATTGCGATACTGAGTCTCAGCTAAGTTTTTTTTCATGTTGGGAAACGGATGATAGCCAAATGTAGAAAGGAGGTAGGCTGCTCAACAAGTTAAAAGCTACAGTAGCACAGAGCAGCCATTGAAACCAAGGACCTGTTTGCTGGAACAATATTCTCATGAAACAAGATACCTTTTGTTTTTTGTTTTTTTGATAATAGCCTTTCATAATTGCCTCAGTAAGTTGACATCGTACTCTCCATTGATGATATAATCCTTTTCAAAATAGTCAATAAACGCAATTCCTTTCGCATCGCAAAAAACAGAGGCCATTATCTTTGCTGAAGATGTAACAAACCTGGATTTTTGGAGCAGGTGAGGAGGGGTTTTCCACTGCATTCTTTGTCTTTATCTCTGGCTCAAAGTAATAAACCCAACATTCATCCTGGGTTAGAAAACCAACTGGATCTAATTTAAACAATTTCAGATTTTCCCTTGATGTGATCGGGCTTTTGCACTTTTGAAAAGGTATCAGATAACATGGAATCTACTGAACACAAAACTTCATCATGCCAAGTTCATTGTGCAGAATATTCTCAACTCTTTCATGGTATATGCTAATAGCATTGGCCATTTGATTTTAGTCAATTGCTTGTTATCCATCACCATGTGGTGAACATAATCAATGTTCTTTGTTCTTCACTTAAATTCAATTAAACTGATGATAGCCAGATGGGGCCAAACCAAGAGAAGTTGATTGACTAGTTCAAAGCTACAGTAACACACGGCAGCCATTGAAACCAGGGACATGTGTGCTGGAGTATTGTTCTGATGAAACAAGACCCTCCCTTTACGTCTGTTTTCTTCAGTGTTTCGTTTGGTATTGATAGTCTTTTATGACTGCCTTAGCAAGCTGGTATAGTATCCCCATTGACGGCGTACCTCTTTTGAAAATCTAATCTAACCTTATTTATAAATCGAACGATGTCTGTGTGTGTGTGTGTGTCTGTGTGTGTGTGTGTCGGTTACCTATAGACTCCGGAACGGCTGAACCGATTTTCTTGAAAATTTACACAGTTGTACTATAACCGTCTGCGAGGGTTCTTAGCTAGGTTTTGTGTCGAGGTACCCCCGAAAAATATCGAAAATTGATAATTGAAAACATCAATTTATAGAAAGAGTGGTCCGATTTTAATCAAATCTGATGCACACACACACAAAGACATGAGAAACGATATTCAGAAGTTTCAAGGTTGCAGTTCTTACAATAGTGCAGAAAATTGATAATATGTATATATAAAAGGCAAGATGTTTGTGTGTGTGTGTCTGTTTATCTACCTGTATATCTGTATTTTTTTCTCAGCCATATTATTTTAGTTTTTGCTTTGAGTTTGGCTCTAAGTAGGTATAATTGTAGTTCTTAGTCTCGGCCATGATACCATTTACTCAGAGGACTTATTTACCCTTCAAAATTCATTTTACGACGAAAAAACTTTTTTGATATCCATACCAGGAAATCAAAATTTGACTTACATCCATTCATTTTTCTTTCAGTCTACGGTTTCGCTTTAACTGGAAACAACTATTGCTTTTTAGTCTTTCGTGCCAACGTCCAAAGAGTCTGAGCTCCATGACCATGGATTAGTTTTAAAGCTTTCATTACACACGAGCAACGCCGAGCAATACTGCTAGTACTCAATAAACGCAATGTTTTTTCATAAAAAAATGAAACCATCAACTTTTTCGCAGATAAATCCAACTTGAGGAGGGAGGTTTCCATTTATCTCTTTGTCTGTAGTTCAAAGTGGTGAACACAGTACTCATCCAGGATTAGGAAATGTTCAAAGAAACCAAATCTGCTTCAAACAACGTAATATTTTCCTGTGATTTTATCAGTCTACTACGCTTTTGAACAGATGTTAGAAGACATGCTACCTAGCAGAAATTATTTACTTCCTGTTAAGATTGGGTTTCCGGTTCCTTCTACATTCTATTTCAACTTTATACGTCTAACATTTCCTCCTGAACTCTGAAATTTTATTCAATAATTATTTTGTTCCTCAAAAGAAGTAAATAGGGTCACCAATCGCCAAGTGTACACTCCTCCCCGATCTTTTAAATAGAAGTAGAAGTTTATCGCTTGATTACGATTGGGTTTCTAGTTCATTCTAAACTTTACTTCAACTCTATACTTTCAACCTCACCATCTGAACACTGAATTTTTTTTTTTTTACTATATACCTAGCAGTATAGCCCGGCGTTGCTCGGGTGAAATGAAAGCTTTAAAATTAATCCATGGTCCTGGAGTTCAGACTCAGCCTAAAGAATATTTGTGTGAAGTTGGTGAGAAACGGATAAAAATTGTGGATTTGTATAAAGGACATACAGACAGATAAACAGACACACATACAAACATCTTGCCTTTTATATATATATATATATATCATCGATTTTCTGCACTATTGTAAGAACTGCAACCTAGAAACTTTTGAATATCATTTCTTATGTCTTTGTCTATGAGTGTATCACATTTGATTAAAATCGGACCACTCCATCTATAACCGGATTTTTTCGATTATCGATTTTCGATATTTATCGCTGGTACATCGACACAAAACCTAGCTAAGAACACTCGCAGACGCTTATAGTACAACTGTGTAAATTTTCAAGAAAATCTGTTCAGCCCTTTCGGCGTCTATAGGTAACGGATACACACATACACAGACACACACACACACTGAGACAAAGTTCCATTTATAAATAAGTTTAGATCACTTCCCTCTCCTCAAAATAAGAGGATAGATTCGCCTATGGTCCGGTTTAAACACTTTCTTAGTCATTTGAACTCGAGCAGAAATCTATTCCTTATTCCTTTTTTAAGAATAGGTCTTTGGTTTCTTTCTAAAGTCTTTTTCTTTTCTTTTATTTTAACTAGCCCCTTGTGTCTCAGTAGGGATGTGCGTTGTGGTACAGTTGATATCGGCTCGGAACGAGACACCGGGGAGCCGAGTTCGAATTCCAGTTGAATCCATTGTATTCACTTACGCACAAATACCCTTGGGAAAGGTATTAACCCGTCTCTTCCTTCCAGTTATGGGTTAAATAGCAGGACAGATTGGGTTCTGTAGCCTTGGTCGGCAACCAGTCTACCGCAGAAAGCAATGGCAACCTACTGCGGGATAATCTCCTGCCCAGTCAGTCATGTCTCTTTCGAGACATGATCGCCCAAGCGTGTATCACGTATGGCACTTTAACTGACTGTGTCTCAGTGGTGTTATCACTTTACGTAGAGTAAATTGATTAAATACAAAGATAAAGAAAGTCAGAAATGCTTGGGTCCCACATGTTTATCGCAAAAATAAGAAAGCTAATAAAAAACAGAAACAATTTATATCTCAAACTAATAAAACCATGATAATACTATCTAAAACTAAAGACGTTATAAATATTTTTCTGGTATGACTGAGGGATATGATAAACTATGATAGATACGCAAATTATGCAGTGATATATTTCTTATTTTATAGTTTCCCTGTTTCACTTGGCAAGTCTGGTAAAGGATCTTGGTAAAGATCGACTTGCTGTAGATTTTCAAGATTCTAAGCCGATCTTCAACAAGCATACCTCCATAACAGTGATCTTGAAGAGAGAACCAAATGTTGGTCACTTGAAAGGACATGAGACGAGCATACACATTGATAGTAGGTTCAGAAAGTGTAACTTTACACTGTACATAATTAGACCAGATTAGTCATTATTGATACGGTATAAAGGTGTCATTACTGTTCTGGTTTGAATAGTAATAATGGGATCCAAATTCAAATATCACGCAACTAATTAGAGTCGTATGGGCACCACATATACTGCAGCCGTAATAAAAGTGTTGTTTCTTTGGCCACGATATTTTACTTTTTTCATAGACCGGTTGCCACACAAGGCAAGTCTCTCCTGATATTTTATCAATAGCTTGGGGAGAAGAGATTGGTCCATACCTTCCCCAAGGGTATTAGCACGTAAATAAATGCAATGAATCCGATTTGAATTCGAACTGATCCCTCAATCTGAGCCGCTGTCCATTACTTCACCATGCCTCTAATAATGGGATAGGTGAGGGGAAAAGATTTTTATTCTATCCGATTTCTTACATCAAGAATTACCATCAATGTTCAGGTTATGGGTAAACTCATAAGAGATTGTTTTTCTTTATTATCTGTAAATCACCAAATATTCTTAAGTTTCGGTTTTAGAATACAAAGTGTGTTTTTTTTCTTAGACTGTTAGTGAGGCAATTATAAAGCGTTCAGTATATTGTGTTACTTAGCTTCACACTCTTCCCCAGTCTTTTTGAACAGTAGTTAGTTTTATCTCTTGATTCCTGTTTAGAATTGAGTTCCCGATTCCTCCTAAAGTTTAGTCATTCTTCTTATTCCCAGTGGCACCTTGAGTCTTACTGACATTAACGCCTTGCTTGGGATTAAAAAAAAATTAAAATGCTTAGAAAATATTAATTTGAATTCCGAGCCTTTGCTTGAAAACGGAATGTTGATAATGATACTCTATACCCCCTGTACGACATTTTAACAAGGCACGAAAAGGTGGTGCTGACTCCAAGTACAACTTTCGCCATCAATATTCATCTGTGTTTTTAACCATCTTTTAGCCGTTTGTATACAACCTATTTAATTCATATTTTCTGAATATTTCCGTTAAGTACAAAATCGATAAACGTATATTTTATATTTCTTTCCTGGTTTCTGTTTTGCTGTTTAATTTTCTTTCTTGATTTTTTCTTCGCTTATTTTTAAATATATTCTCTATGCTATCGTTGTCACTGTTTCTACGTAAATTTAAATATTAACTTTCTGTTGGTAAAAAAGGGTGGCTTGCAATAATTCGTGTATGAATAAGAGAAAACAACTAAGAAACACAAAAGCTCAGGTGCACTTTCTCGTGATAATACTGAAAATGACACATTAATCACCCGTGGGCACAAAAAAATACGAAAGTTTGGCAACTGACATGAAACTTAGGAGGCACGAAGTGGGGTAGAAACGTTCTCTGACAGTCATACGGAGTGAAAAGTTTCTCATTACGGTGAAAGACCACGGCTCATCGACGATGTTCTGCAAACGTTTTAATGCATAAACGTGAACTACTGTTACAGGATAATTTAATTTGACACACACTAGGTTCTCATTAGAGTAGAAATTAATGACGTTAGTGGATGTCTGTGCTTTGCTTAACGGCATATCAACATCTGTGGGTTATTTAATGCCAAAAAGGTAGGGTTTTAAGGTATTTTTTAAATTTTCAGTTAAAGTGGGAAGGTTGATTTAATCAGATTTTGATTAAATGTTTTAATTTTTATTTTAGATTATTGAAGATATCTTCTAGTTTTGTATTCAAAAATGTATTGCTGGTAATAATTTTTTCCTTCAAAAATGTATTATGGCAATTTTTTTTTCCTTTTAAAAAGTGTTCTGGTTAGAATTTTGTCTTTCAAAAATGTTTTGTTGGTAATATTTTTCTTTCAAAAATGTATATTTTTCCATGAAGCCTATTCTTATGTATATATTTTTATAAAAGTCTATTTTTATACTTTCATAGTGTTTTGACCACAGTTGTGGCGGGTTAACTATTTGCCCATAATTGGGACCCTAACAGGTGCTACCACTCCGGGTCAGGGTTGACCTGGGAACAACAGCAATTAGGGGGGTTCCACGCTCCTCACAACCTTCCAATCAGAGTCTTTGCTGCCGGCTGCAGTTTACCGTTGTACCCAGAACCAGTTAGTGGATGTAATCGGGGGTAGGAGTTATCAGCCCATTGCTTAGCAGGCTTTGTAACATCCTTTCTCCGAATGAAAGCTCTCAAATACAGAATAAAATCAAGATCACAAACTTGAAGTGTAGCTGTTTCACTACCAAAACCATGACTTTCACATAGACTTCTCACTTGAGATATGTCTGTTTCACTACCCAGATCAAAATACCCACACACATGTCTAAGATCATCCATACTCAAAGTAAACTACAGGTTCACTATCCCCCACATAAATAGAGTGGGTCTACAATCGAGCTACTTTGAAGTTGAAATATATATTTATGAAGACAAACCTGATACTACATATCCTCATAATAAGCTTCTCTTGCTTTCTTAATGTGCGTCCTTACAGAAATCTGAATTGATAAATCTCTACCTTCGTTGGTTGTTTTCTGTTTTGTGACATATCAACCTCGATGGGTTATTTAATGCCGAAATCTATTTCGTACGCAATTTTGTTGTTGAGATAATAATGGTTTTAGTGATACAAGTCTTACTAATTAACCCATAGATGGGAGTTAAGAGGTGGATTCATACAATTTTCAAGACTATTTTCGCCTGAGTGAATATAACGAATCCAACTGGAATCAGTCCCCGATTACAAATTCCGAACCATTATCCATTTCACAACCCTCACTAAAAAAACTTACAGCGCTTGTTATTCTCAAGCGATCTCTTGGGTGATTCTGGAACCTTGAATTGAATGGACAATAGTAAAAAATATATTTAAAGATTAGTATGCGGACCACTGTTCCAATGGAGAGCTTCCTTTTTTCACGAAGTTTTTTATTCACAAGCGTGAAACACAATTTCAGTGTGTCATAATAACATTCACAATAGGTGTGTTACTTTGCTCTGAGCCAATTCTTATTTCTTCGGAAATTAGTATAGCATGCAGTGTAGCGTCGAGAAAGGATTGGCAAATGAGATAACCCAGCTGCCAGGGCCTGTGAACACTCCTTTCGTGAACCTCAAATCAGCCTCTATCCCAGTGGTGCAGCCACCTTAATAACGTGGTAAACAGTCTCTCTCTCTCTCTCTCTCTCTCTCTCTCTCTCTCTTAACCCTATAGAATACCTCGTCACCCTTAGCTCCTGGTCCTTCTGCTTCTACCTGAATTCACTATGACCCTCAACTGAAAGAGCGGGCAAACACAAACTGTGGAGAATCTTCTAGTCGGTCCAATCTTGAAGTTTCATCTCGCTTAACGACCCTGAAACTTTAACGTCCCAGGTAAAACAGTGCGCAACACTGGGTGGGTGCGGTGTATTCAATCGCTAGAAGTCTCAGATTAGTCGATATTTGCATTGTTGGCATTATACGCCGATGTAATATATTTTTTTCTTTTGTGGCTCTTTATTTCTTTGTTGTGCGAAATCATATTTAACCTATTGTGGACGGGGTATATTTGCAGGTAGAAGATGCCGATATTTTCAGCACTTTTAGACATGTCTATCCTTCATAAACATACACTCCTCTCCGACAAGAATGATTTTTTGTCACGTTTCTCATGTTCCTATGAGATTACATTATAAGTCGATTGTAGAAATCAGGCTTTGCTCACACCAAAGTTGCGAAACGTCAGGAAGCTGCATCTGGGACCTCTTTATCATGTCGATAAACATTGACTGACACAGAAAGTTCTCCAGAGCACTCAAACTGTATTTAAACTAACAAAGCGTATTTATATACCCTTTTTCGCTTATTGACTTTTTCTATTCAAGACGTTGGAAATCATGGTTCTCCACAACTTGCTATCCTTTTTTTGTACCATTTTCTCTACTTCATGCTCTGCCTTCTAATGTAAGTTACTCGCTATACCTCTTACCTTTTATTATAATCATATCGCCCCAAGCAAGGCATTTTACTGCCACTGTTTTTCAGGGGGTTACATAGGAAGAAAGTTATGAGAAACATTGTCAGGTTATAAGGGAAGGAAGGAAGTGGGCAAGAGAAGGATGAGAATACTGATGAGAATGGAGTGAACGGAAGAAGAAGCATGAGAGAGGGAGGATGCAGGTTAGTGAGATAGGAGATGGCTATTGATTTTACATTTTAATCCTTGGAGATTGTAGCTGTCGAGGAAGCAAATAAACGGAAGGGAATTCCACAGGCAGGAAGTGCGAGAAAAGAAGCTGGTGGAGTAGAATTTGCGTTTACATGTTATTGGTTTCTAAGGAAAACAGTGGGACCTAGTTGCTAATCTTTTTGCTCGAGTAAATTCATATATAAGAGGCACCAGTGAGCTAAGTTCATCGGAACAGAAGCCTTGAAAGTATTTATAGAAAAGGCATATGGAAGCCACATTCTGCCGGTGAGAAAGTAACTGTATCTGAGCTGCCAAGTCGGGATCGATCACATTACAGATTCTCCGTTGGATTTTGTCAAGGACCCCTTGGTAGATAGCATAAGCACCCGACCAGATATGGCAGCAGTATTTAATGCACGGGCGGATGCTAGATCGGGATAGATCATATTACAGATTCTCCGTTGGATTTTGTCAAGGACCCCTTGGTAGATAGCAGAAGCACCCGACCAGATATGGCAGCAGTATTTAATGCACGGGCGGATGCTAGATCGGGATCGATCACATTACAGATTCTCCGTTGGATTTTGTCAAGGACCCCTTGGTAGATAGCATAAGCACCCGACCAGATATGGCAGCAGTATTTAATGCACGGGCGGATGCTAGATCGGGATCGATCATATGACAGATTCTCCGTTGGATTTTGTCAAGGACCCCTAGGTGGATAGCAGGAGCATTCCCGACTAGATATGGCAGCATTGAATACTGCTGCCATATCTGGTATTCATACCTTCGATATGTCTTGATTTTTATATCAAATTTCGCTAGCGCTGTTTTCTTATGTCCTAAAAATTTCAAGACAAAGGGAGTTAGGTACTTTCTGGAGGTGTATAAAGATCCGACCATTTAACGATGGATAGTATTATAAGTTTTACTTGTTAAGAGTGAGCTTTAATCCGAATAGACTTTCTAAGCTAGATGTCCATTTGAGAACGAAAATTTTTTGTTAACTCAGTGATGAAAAAAGTGATGAAAAAAAATTTCTTTTTTACAATAATGTTCACCCTGTGCATGGTCGAAGAGCCACTCGAGGTAGATTATACAGAGTAAGAGGTACAGTTTATGGGGGTATGTGGGAAAGATAACTTGAACAGGTTAAGATTTTGGTGATAGGGGAAGCATCGTCCTAAGTGTCGGTTTTACAAAGTATCGGTTTGTGGGAATCTGCTCGAATGGAATCAATAAAATACGAAATTAATGAGGATGGTTCGATACAATGTACGTGACAATGCGGATATTATCCGAACAGACTAAAACTAGGTACCAGCTTATTTTTTAAGGTATTAAAAAAAAAAAGGTTTTTCCACATTGGAACGTTCAAGCAATGTCATCTACATTTTTGGAGATCAGCATAGACTGCGGTAACATCTGCAAAGATATTGACTAACGGACTAATAATTATTTTATTTTCTAGATTTGCCATATAATAATTAATAATTGATTATTATATGGTAAATCTAGAAAATAAAATAATTAATGACAACAATAAACCCTCTATATATGTAAGATACATAGATGACATCTTTGTTTTAGCTAAGAATATCGATCAAATTAAATATCTTAAAAACAAATTTGAAAGTCACTCTGTCCTCAAATTTACATTAGAACTTAATATTAATAACAAACTCCCATTCCTTGATGTATTCATTGATTCTAGCACGCAAAAATTTACTACTTCTCTATATAGGAAACCAACGAGCATAAATTCGTGTCTTCTTACTTATAATAGTGAATGCCCCCAACGATATAAGTTAGCTGTTATAAAAAAACTTACTTCAACGCACACAAATGATATCTTCTTCCAAATCTATATTTTATAAAGAATTACACAACATTAAGCAAACACTAGACAATAATGGATTTCCTAACTCCGTTATTGATCAACAAATTAAAATGTATTTCAACAAAATTAACAATAGCTCTAACAATGATAATATTAATAATAATGGTTTGCATCTAAATAAACATAACACTATTAACTTATATTATTGCAACCAAATACATAATAATTATAAACAAGATGAAAAAATTCTCAAAAACATAATACGTAGAAATGTTAAACCAGTGGAAAGTAATAATCAAATAAAACTCATTATATATTGTAAAAAGTTTAAAACAATTGACCTCATCGTCTATAATAACCCAACAAGCACTAAACTAAATTCTCTACAAAAAACCAATGTAGTGTACCAATTTACATGCCCATTCAGAGATTACATCTCTGATACTAATAAAAAACCTAGTACATATATTGGTTTTACTACAACCACGCTCTCCCGTAGACTTACATGTCATCTTTCTGATCAGAGTACTATTAAACAACATTTCTCTGAAAAACATAAACATGTAGGTAATATCAGACAGATTTTGGTCAACAATACGGTGATCCTTACTCATACACACAGTAAGAGGAACTTGCAGATATTGGCGGCCATGTACATCAAATCAAAACAACCAACACTCAATAAAATCAACTTTAAAACAGGAAATAACATATTACATTGCATTTGACTACATGGTTTTGTTGTCATTTCGCGCTATCCCGCGGTGTGACGTCATAAAACCGCATCGCAAACTTAAGAACTGCGTTTATTATTTTTGGTAACTATTGCCGTTGCCAAGCGGAGTTTTATGTCAACACAAAATAAAATCGTCGGTGATGGTGGATTTTATAATATTTCAGTTTAAACAACCTCTCTGAAGATGGCTCATGTGAGCCGAAAGCTTAGAAGAAAACCAATAAATAATTGTCCAAATGTTAGAGAATTTTTGTCTTTATTTTCAACTGAAATTAAAGCAAAAATACGACGTTTAGAACGGCTCAGAGATTAAACATAATAGACATTCATTGTCTCTTATATTTAACAGCGTATGTTTAGAAAATTACTTGCTGCCTCGATATACTAAATATATATATATATATATATATATTATAAAGGATTTTCGATTATTAGCTTGTATAATACATATTTCACCGCTTTGATGTTCTTAACACGGCTCGTCAGATCCAAATGGTACAACAGTAGGCAATGGAAATATATATATATATATATATATATATATATATATATATATATATAAAGACAAAAGGAAATCTTGCCTTGATGATGCCCATTAGAGGAGAAACGCGTCGGCTAAGATAAGTTTTCCTTTTGTCTTCATTCATATTGTTATTTTCTAATGATATTGCCCCAAGCAAGGCAGTATATTGCCACTGATTTGCGGGGGGGGGGGGAAGTTATGAGAAAAACTGACAGGTTAAAGAGCGTTTCAGGAAGTGCGTAAGAGAAGGATGAGAATACTGATGAGAGTGGAGTGGATGGAGAAAGGAGCGTGAGAGAGAGAGAGAGAGAGAGAGAGAGAGAGGATGCAAGTTAGCAAGATAGAAGATAACTATTGACTTTACACTTAAACTCCTGGAGATTGTAGCTGTTGGGGAAGCAAGTTTTTTTTTTTACAGATATATTTTGAGTTAAATCCAAACTTTTACACACAAATACACAAACAGAAATATATAAACAGACAGACAGACAGACAGGCAGACAGACAGAAACAGATCACGCGAAAAAAAAAACAATAACAAAACAAAGAAAGAAAAGTATTTATATAAAATGATGATAAAACAACATTAAAAAATAAAAGGTTTTAAAAAGAAAATTCTTAATTATCGAAGTTATGAAACAAAAAGAAAATAATTAAATAGGCGTGTAAATGTTAAAGAGTTCCTTATTAATGGGTGCTAATTAATTGACAGCTTTAATCGCTCTGTCGAATCAGTAAGAGCACAAAAGACAATTAATTCTGTCTCTTGACACCGCTCAGGAAATCTCTGTCTCGTTGAACACACTTAGTTGAACTCGACAAGTAACGTTTGTTCTTTATAAAGGAAAAGAAGCATATTTAATTATAGAATAAAACAGAATATTATTATTATTATTATTATTATTATTATTATTATTATTATTATCAACATCATCAATATGTTTTGATTTCTGCTATGGTCACACTACCTACAAAGTCTGCGGGAAGACTGAAGGTAGGTGGTGTGTTGTTATGGCTACATTTCATGCGCGTTTCTACCTCCCATAACATCATTAGCGTTACATGGACAAAGTACTTCTTAGTGTATAGGTTGTAATTATCAAGACATTTTTTGTAGTATGTCTCTTAAGCTTGGATTTCCAAGGATTTTTATTTCAATGTATTGTTTTCCTTTTATATCCCACCAACCGCACCTAATATCACAGGTATTATTCTTGCTTTCAGTTTTCAGGTTTTTTATTTCAAATTTCAAGTGTTTATACTTGGTAGTTTTTGTTTTTTTTTATTACTTAGTTTTTATCTTACATTCCGTAACAATTATTTGGCTTTTTTTTTCTTTTCGGTTTTTGAAAATTTACGGCCTATTTACTTCAGTCTTCTTATCTAATCCTATAGAATTGTGATGTTTTCTATTTCTGGGACCTGAACAGGGGAATATTTATACCAGTGTTTGTTTACATCAATTCCAGTGTTTTCACACTGTCCAATGTAAATATTGCCACGGAAAAAACAAGCATCGTGTAGGAGTTTTAAGACGATATAAGAGTCTAGAATTTTTGACTGAAGATACAGAGACTGGCTAACGACTCCCAACAGTTCCTTTGTAGGTGCGAACTCTCTCCAGCAACTTCCCTGCTCCACACAACCGTCAGTGTCGAAGAATAAATATAAGACTATATTTTCATATATACTCATCTAATCTAAACTTATATATAAATGGAACTTTGTCTGTGTGTGTGTGTCTGTGTGTGTGTGTGTGTATCCGTTACCTATAGACTCCGAAATGGCTGAACAGATTTTCTTGAAAATTTACACAGTTGTACTATAAGCATCTGCGAGTATTCTTAGCTAGGTTTTGTGTCGAGGTACCCCCAATAAATATTGAAAATCGATAATCGAAAAAATCGAGTTATAGAAGGAGTGGTTCAATTTTAATCAAATTTGATACACTCATAGACAAAGACATAAGACATTCAGAAGTTTCAAGGTTGCAGTTCTTACAATAGTGCAGAAAATCGATAATATATACATAAAAGTTTTCATTACACTCGAGCAACGCCGGACTATACTGCTAGTTATATATATATATATATATATATCACCGGTGCAATGTAGCTTCCCTGTGTCTCTTCTACAAATACTTTCAGTGCTTCTGCTCCGATGAACTTAGCTCACTGGTGCCCCTATGTATGAATTTACTCGAGCCACAAAATTAGCATCTAGGTCCCATCCTTTTATCGTGAAACCAATAAAATTTAAACGCAAATTTTACTCCATCAGCTTCTTTTCTCGCCTGTGGAATTCCCTTCCATTTACTTGCTTCCCCGACAGCTACAATCTCCAAGAATTTAAATGTAAAGTCAATAGTCATCTCCTATCTCACTAACCTGCATCCTCCCTCTCTTATGCTCCTTTTTCCTTTCACTCCACTCTCATCAGTATTCTCATCCTTCTCTTACCCACTTCCTTCCTTCCCTTATAACCTGTCACTCTTTCTCATAACTTTCCTCCTATGTAACCCCTTGCAAAACAGTGACAGTAAAATGCCTTGCTTGGAGCGATACGATTATAAAAAATAATATATACGTGTTCATTGTTGTTTGTCCAAATCTAGAGGCAGTATATAACAACATAACTAAGGATGAATAGAAGGAAAACACTTACAGAATGAGTTTAACTTCTTTTCTTTCCGATAGTATGAGATATATAGCAAATTTCAGATTTTAATTAGGGCCGTCCGGTTTATACTACTCTTCGGCCTTTTGAACATTAGTAGCAATTTATCCCTCGTTCCCTGTTTAAGATTGAGTTTCCGGTTCCTTCTAAAGTTTACTTCAACTCTATTCCTCTAACATCTCTGTCTAAACTCTGAAAAGTAGTTTGATCAAATATGTCAAACATTTCTTGAAAGATATTCTCACTACATTTGATTAGGCCTACTGGGTCTATACGTCCCCGTTTGTATGGGCTACCGAAAATTCATAAGTATGGTGTCCCATTACGACCCATCCTGTCCATGATCAGGTCCTCCCAGCATGAAATCGCTAGTTGGCTTTCGACAGTGTTACAAGCTGTGTTGTTGCACCATAGTACTTATTGTATTAAAGATTCCTTTTCTTTTGTGGAATCTAACGTATTTTTTCATCCAGTAGTGGGTTCATGTGTTCTTTTGACATATACTCCTTGTTTACTTGTGTCCCTTTGTCTGAGATAATTGAGATGTGTTGTGATATTTTATATCGTTCCTCGGTGTTTCTTCCGAATTTTTCTGAGAGTGTATTTGTTGATCTTATGAAGTTCGCCACCTCATCTGTCGAATTTAGTTTTAATATTATTTATTGGCAGATTGCGTTGTGGTACAGTGGATATCGGCTCGGAGCGAGAAGCCGGGGAGCCGAGTTCGAATTCCAGTTGAATCCATTGTATTCACTTACGCGCAAATACCCTTGGGAAAGGTATTAATCCGTCTCTTCCTTCCAGTTATGGGTTAAATAGCAGGACAGATTGGGTTCTATAGCCTTGGCTGGTAAACAGTCTACCGCAGAAAGCAATGGCAACCAACTGCGGGGTAATCTTCTGCCCAGTCAGTTATGTCTCTTTCGAGACATGATCGCCCAAGCGTGTATCACGTATGGCACTTAACTGACTGATTGGCAGATTGACGGTGTAGCGATGGGTTCGCCTTTGAGTCTTTCCCTTGATAATATTTTTGTCGGTTTTCACGTGGCTTTATTATTTTCTCGAATTGATCGTCTTCTGATGTATCATCGTTATGTGGATGATACTTTTTGCCTTTTTAATAATAAGGGTAAAGCTGACTCATTTCTCACATCATTAAACTCTATCCATGCTTCCCTTAAGTTTACCGTAAGAAAAAGAGTCTAACTCTTATATTTCCTTTTTGGATGTACTAGTCCATAGGAATGGTGAAGAGTTTTTGACTTCTGTATTTAAGAAGACAACTTTTTCAGGGCGATATACACGTTGGGACTTCCTTACAGTACTCTTACATTTTTTTTAAATCGTGTCACACCAAGCAAGGGGGCATTCCACTGCCACTATAGCGCAGGGGCTTACATAGAGCGATTGGGTATGGGAAATGTCAGAAGGAGGGTGGTACACGACTTAGGATGCACATAGGGAGATAGTTGGAGAGAGTGAGTGTGAGTTACTCTGTTAGGAGGTGTCTATTGACCCTACATTTAACCTCCTGGAGGTTGTAGCCGTCGGGGAAGCAAGCATGCGGCAGGGAATTCCACAGGCGGGAAGTGCGAGGAAAGAAGCTGTTGGAGTAGAAATTGCGGTTACATTTCATCGGTTTCACTGTAAAGGGGTGGGACCTAGTTGCCAATCTAGTATCTCGTGCAAATTCACATTTCGATTTCTTCCTCTGCGGTGAAACGGATTTTATTAAGATGACATTTTCTAAAATTGGATATCCTATTTGAAAGTCACTCTGTCCTCAAATTTACATTAGAACTTAATATTAATAACAAACTCCCATTCCTTGATGTATTCATTGATTCTAGCACACATAAATTTACTACTTCTCTATACTTTCCAAATAGTTATGGATACTGTTATACGTGATGTCATCAATAATTTTCACTGGGTTAAGCCACATATTGTTAAAAAATGTCCATTTTATTTGCGTCTTTCCTTTATTGGTTCAGAGGGTGAGACTTTAGCTCGGCGGATTTTGTTGTCTATTAGCAAATGCTATTTTTCTGCTAACGTTCGAGTAATATTTGGTACTCGACCAATTCTTTCTTCCATCCATAAGGATGCCCTCCCCACTCATCATGTTAATTCTGTAATTTACAAATTGGAATGCAGTTGTGGACACGACTACATAGGGAGGACGTCTCAGCGGTTAGATTTTAGAATTAAACAGAATATACCTCCTAGAATTTTGAATCCTGCTGCTAGTAGTATCCAACTTGTTCATACATCCTGGTCGTCCATTAATATATATATATATATATATTATTATTAAGATGACACTTTCTAAAAATGGATATCCTTTGGATGTTTTGGTATTCGTGATGTCATCAGTAATTTTCACTGGGTTAAGCCACATATTGTTAAAAAAATGTCCATTTTATTTGCGTCTTTCCTTTATTGGCTCAGAGGGTGAGACTTTCGCTCGGCGAATTTTGCTGTCTTTTAGCAAATGCTATTTTTCTGCTAACGTTCGAGTAATATTTGGTACTCAACCAATTCTTTCTTCAATCCGTAAAGAAGCCCTACCCCCTCAACATGTTAATTCTGTAATTTACAAATTTGAATCTAGTTGTGGACACGACTACATAGAGTGGACGTCTCAGCGGCTGGATTTTAAAATTAAACAATATTTACCTCCTAGAATTTTGAATCCGGCTTCTAGCAGTAGCTAACTTGTTGCTAGCAGTAGCCAATACATGTTTCTCTATTTTATCACGGTCCCACTCTTTATATCATTTAAAGATGCTAGAGTCTCTATACAACAAATCCCGCAAACCTTTCCTCTGCAAATAGAAGTTCTGCTTGCTGGGTTTGAATGTCATCAGATTCTAGTATTCCTTGCATTTTTTTCTCGCCTCCATTCAGTCAGTTAAGTGCCATACGTGAAACACGCTTGGGCGATCATGTCTCGAAAGTCTGACTGAGCAGAAGATTATCCCGCAGTAGGTTGCCATTGCTTTCTGCGGTAGACTGGTTGCCGACCAAGGCTATAGAACCCAATCTGTCCTGCTATTTAACCCATAACTGGAAGGAATAGACGGATTAATAGCTTTCCCAAGGGTATTTGCGCGTAAGTGAATACAATGGATTCAACTGGAATTCGAACTCGGCTCGCCCCCATTAATCATCTTTTTTTACACATGTCTCCTATTCCCAGAAATTATCTTGTTAAGTCCTGGGACGAAATCGGTTGTTTTTCAGTTTTTAGTAAAAACGTCATTTAAACTACGCTATTATAGAGTTTTGCACGACTAAGATATTTACGCTCTCACACCCTGATTGAGCACTTTGGAAGAATGGTAGACTGTGAAAAACAGTAGCTACTCTAGCATCTACGCATCGTTCATTCAGCAATGAATTAGAACACTCTCAGCTATTGGGCGTGTGTATAATGATAATGTACACGCTAAATATTTTGCCTCCTTCAACCGAGCGCCCATAGCTCAGAGGTAGAATCATCGTCTGACGCCAATTCGGTCGGGTTTTAATCCTGAGTTAAAAGCAATGGGATGTCTAACCGTACTGATGAGCTGTGATACTGTGAAACAGATCTGTCTGTGGATGACTATTTACGCGCTCACACCCTGATTGAGCACTTTGGAAGAATGATAGACTTTGAAAAACAGTAGATACTCTAGTCTGTGTGTGTGTGTGTGTGTGTGTGTGTGTGTGTGTGTGTGTGTGTGTGTGTGTGTGTGTGTCGTGGTAGATAAGATATATGAATGTAAATCAAATATCGAATATAATTATCTAACTGAAGAAACGATGTAGACATGAAAAATTTTTGGTGTTTGATGCAATAGGGGTAGAGTTTGAGTTTTGTTTAACGGAATATCAACCACTGTGGGATTACTTATTGTCGAAAGGGTGGGGTTTAAAGGTATTTTTTAATGTTCAGTGAGAAAGTTGATTTAGTCAGATTATAATTACAACTTTTTGTTTTTATTATTATTATAGAAAACTGAATGTCTTCTAGTTTTATATTCAAAATTGTACTGTTAGTAATATTTTTCCTTCAAAAATGTATATTTTTCTATAAAAGTCTATTTTTGTGTATATATTTCTATAAAAGTGTATTTTTATACATTTATGTGTTTTGACCCCATTTTGGAGGTTAACTATTTGCCATAGCTGGAACCCCTAACAGGGGCTATCACTCCGGGTCAGGGTGAACCTGGAAACAACAGCAATTAAGAGGTGGTTCCATGCTCCTCACAACCTCCCAATCAGATGCCTTGCTTCCGGATGTAGTTTACCGTCATGCCCAGGACCGTGATAGACGTAGAGATCAGCATTATTTGCTTTGTTCTTTTTTTCTGTTTCCTCGTGGTTTGCTTTGCTCTAGGAAGGCATCTTTTGATATTGCAATACACCTTCGGATTTCGAGATAGAATTTTCAATTGCTTTATTCTTTGAAAAATCGAAGTTTTAATTTAAAAATAGATTTGTAAGTTTCAAAAATTGAAATATTTAAAATATTTTCTTTTCAATATTATGTTGTAATCAATCTTAGTCCCTTTTAACTGCTTTTACAAATTCCAAGCAATTAAAAACATTTACTCAAATGTTTGCATGTATTTCGTCAATTATTATTCCACTCAGTCCTTACTTTTCGGCTATGTTCTTGCAATTCGCACAAATATGGTGACTAAAACCAGAAAACTACTTGCAGTTAATTGACAGACGTACTCACAAAGTTGCTTAATTCATCATAGAAATTTGACTTGACACTTGGTAAACATTAAAAAGGTCATTTTCGAGGTGTTCAGATTTCTAAAGGAGTTATTTTTTCAAAAAAGTCATTATCAATGGAAAAGAATTGATATCTTTTTTTTTAAAAAGTAGCTTTTTACAACTTTTTATCGTAACAGTATAGTATAAAATCTGACATTATATTTTCTTTATTTTTACAAGTCTATTTTAGTATAAAAAGGTTTCATTTAGATTTGCTGTTGTCACGTTTCAAATAGGTTTACTAAAAAATTCTAATATATATATATATATATATATATATATATATATATAAACTGTTTATTTTCCCAAAAACCTTTTTTGCTCAAATATACAAAAAGTAAAAATTGTCTTGGGTGTAAAATTGCAAGAGCTATAAACTATTCACACACACACACACACACACACACACACACACACACACACACACACACTAATATATATATATATATATATATATATATATATATATATAAGAACGAAGAATATAATTGCAGCGTTCAAAATATTAATTCAAAACAGTGCTCAATATAAAAATGGAGCAATGAATATTATAATTTATTATTATGTTATTTTGCACATGTTCTAACATAATAATTGATATATATATATATATATATATATATATATATATATATATATATATATATATATTTCAACCTGTTCACATCGATCATTCTATCTAATTCAACCTGTTCACATCCATCTATCAATCCATTTATTCCAACCCGTTCACATTCATCTTTTTTAATCCATTTATTTCAACCTGTTCAAATTCATCTATTAATCCATCTACTCCAGCCTGATCGAATCTATCTGTAAATCCATCTATTTCAACTTAATCATATCTACCTATCAATCCATCTATCCCCATTTTAATCTCTTTATTTACGTCTACCGATACATCCATCCCAAACTGTTTATATTCATCTATCGATCCTTCTTTTCCTATTCATTTAAAAATCCATCAATATTAACCTTATCTGTCCATCCAGCAATTCATTTATTCCAACCTGTTCACGTCCATCTATCAATCCGTTGTTTCAAACTTTGTTTTCATCTATATATCAATCAATCTACTCCAACCTGTTCCCATCCATCTATAAATCCATCTATTTCAACCTAATCATATTCATCTATCAATCTATCTATTTCAACCTGTTCCTATCCATCTATAAATCCATCTATTTCAACCTAATCACATTCATCTATCAATCTATTTTAACTTGTTCACATTCATCTATCAATCTATCTATTTCAACCTGTTCACATCCATCAATTTTAATCTTTTCATATCTGTCTTTCGATCCATCCAGTCTAACCTGTTCACATCCATCTAACGATCCATCTACTCCAAACTGTTAACATCCATCTATCAATCCATCTACTCTAACCTGTTCACATCTATCAATTTTAATCTCTTCATATCCGTCTATCGATCCATTCATTCTAACCTGTTCACATCCATCTATCAATCCATCTACTCTAACCTGTTTACATTTATCAATTTTAATCTCTTCATATTCGTTTATTGATCCATCCATTCCAAACTGTTTTTATTATTCTATCAATGCATCTATTCCAATTTGACGCCAATGTTTTTGAGAATTTTATGTCACACATTTGAAACATCACAAAAAATTAAAAAGAACAACAAATATATGTTGTAAATATATAAATAGCGGTAAAGAACTAATATTAAAATATTAGGTTGCGTCATAAATAATAAAATATTAGGTTGCGACATAAATAATTTCTCTTTTGTTTTATTAACATTATTCTTCAAAAATAATGCACAATTACATTTTTTTCCAGTTATTCGTTCACCATTTATTACAATCACTTGTTGCAGCCTATTAGGCAAATTTCGATTAAACCTCCGCATATCTTGATCTGAAAAAATAAAACTTTCACCGAACTCTTGAATCTGGTTTTCATTATAGAAAGTTTCCCTCTATTAAAATGGTCAAAAAGCCGTTATGCCTTAACCGGACAGTGGGACGAGTTCCTACTGGCCTGCTCAGTAGTTCAATAAAGGCTGTGCCACATGATCATTTGATCATCTCATGACCACATGTATTGCCTCTGTCGGTCAAACTTCTTACCATGCGGCACGGTCATGTCACTGGCACAACCGAATTAGGTTGGTTGTGGAAAGTGAATGCTTCGGCAAATCACTAACCGACGCATTGCTTGGATCGCACTATACTAATGTGTGTAAGAACGCAGCTGGGCGGGGCCGCTTGTAAATCCAAATTCCTCAAAAATCTTTTGTTGCAGAATAGCTACATTTTTTTAATCTACTCCCCTGCAAAGACCTAAGCTATGTCACTGTACACTAGATTTACTCTTAAAAGTCATATATGATATCTAGTTAGGATGATACAATCGTCATTATATTTGGATCCCCTAAAATTGAAATTGCTTATGAAACAACCTAATAAGAACTGCCCTGATAATATTAGCTTTGAGAACAAGCTTTCAGGGCGTAGGCCTATAGTGGGTATCTTATCTATTCTTTTTCTAGTTGTGGGATTCCGTTCTAGTGAAGGGTAATTTTATATTGTTGCAGATTAACGGACTTTGGCCTCGTGGTAGATAGCCCACTATAAGTTGTAAAATGATTATAAAATCCAGAAAAGCAAATTGAGTTGAAAATAACATTTATATATATATATATATATATATATATATATATATATATATATATATATCAATTAATGCTTTACAATTAAAGCAATACTTGAAATAAAGGTCCAACAGAGGTTAGAATGTTCATGGCAAATAATGACCTGAAAGAGATAAAAGGCTTAGGAACTTGGGGAGCGGAGGTATGTGCGGAATGTCTTTGAAGTCGTCATATATATATATATATATATATATATATATATATATATATATATATATACTTTTGAGACAGGGAAGAAAGAAAAAGGCAAACACAGTAGCTGCTCGACTTAAGTCAAGAGGAGACGCTGGTTACTCTCGCCTGTCTGTCTGTCTGTCTGCTTTTGATCTCGGCTTTTTATTTCTGCTTTTTGGATCAAAACAGCTCGTTTGGAATTCCACACTTGTATTTGATTTTGGGCTTCCCATTGGCTGGTAAATAAAATTCGCGTAGGCTCGCGAAATGGAAATTTGATATTTGATTAATTTTTATTTTTCAACCGGAACATCTGCTCGGACACGGATGCACACGGATGAGTTTTGTTCATTTGCTTTTTGTTCGGTGTAGAGCAAAAATCCGGTCAGCTCGCTTTTGCTCGGTCGGTATCACCACAGGCCATCATGTCCTTCCACGTCGCCCTATCCCTGGTGGCTCTTATCACTCTTTCTCCCGTTACACCACGCAATCCCCGTTCTGCCATTCACCTGCCAGTCAAGTACGTTACACAATGTTTTCCCCTGTCTCTCCTTCACTCTGGATTGTTAGTATCTGACCACAAAGAACCAATCTAAATCACAACATCCCAGTATAATGTCCCATTGTAAAAAGTTTTCGTTTTTAACTTGATCCCTGAAGAAGCTTTAATGAAAGTGAAAATTGAAACATGTTTCATACTTCTTTGTACTGTATTTTATTCTATTTTCATGTCGGATTCCGATCCGTATATTCAACTGATATATGTGTAACTATACTGATAAGAGTATTTTTTCATAATTTTCCAAACACAGTCAAACATTATGGCCGTGTTCATAGTCGATATTATATAGCTTTGAGTTTATTGTACATCCTGCCGTTTGTGTTAACTATTCGACCACCTCCTCTCATGTTGCCTGTTTTCGTTTTTGATTTCCTCTACCTAACTTCCTTCCAATCTTGTTAACATCCTACAAGTAACAACGCTATGACAAATCAACAACACAGACAACAAATTTAAAATAAAAAACGAATTCTCGCCAACAGAGTTGCTATTACGTTAATGCAACTTGACATGCGCAGTGTGTATGCTTGTTGTAAATAATTGTACAATTCGACGATGTCTCCAACGATTTGTATCTAGTTTCTTTCCTCCATTAAAAGGGAAATAACTTTAAATACTTTTTTATTCGTGATTTCCTTATTTTCTTCTCATATTTTCTGCCTTGTTTTTTATTTAGATTTATTGCTTACCTACTTGTTTATTTGCCAACAAATATAATCTGACACGCAAAATGTAACACTTTTTGAGTGGAACTAAACAACGCTATTTCCTGATAGATAGATAGATAGATAGATAGATAGATAGATAGATAGATAGATAGATATGAACAGAATTAAGTATATATGAACAGACTAAGATAGATAGATAGATAGATAGATAGATAGATAGATATGAACAGAATTAAGTATATATGAACAGACTGAGATAGATAGATAGATAGATAGATAGATAGATAGATAGATAGATAGATAGATATGAACAGAATTAAGTATATATGAACAGACTGAGATAGATAGATAGATAGATATCAGGTTGCTATACTGTCATTTTCGTACTTAAGTGCTTAAATATCTTTTTTAAAAAGTAATAAAATAAACGAACTGACACTTTTTCTACTGACAGTCTTGTTACAAACTAATTTTTTTCTATTTCTATATTACTTTTATAGACAAAAATTCTAATTGCTCATGAGATCATCATTATCTGTCTTATTTTTATTTAAAATTCATAAATACTGGTCCTTTCCAAAATATTTTACTTAAAAACGCATTCATTATTTACTCATACGACTCCGTCAAACAATATTAATTATCTAATCATGGAAATAAACTATCGAACATAGAATAGACGATTAACCCTCAAAAAAGGGAAGGGAGTGATGATTATATTTAACTAGTAGGCCCGTGCTGTCAAAAATGATGGCAAAATATTTATATCTATAGACCATCTGTAATGACAGCAACAGATATATATATACATACAACATGTATATATATATATATATATATATATATATAAGCTGCATATATACACATACTAAATATATACATACTATATATATATATACACACATACATATAAACATATACATACTACATATATGCACATACGACATTTATATACATATATATGCATTATATATATATATATATATATATATATATATATATATATACGAATATAAATATACATACTAAATATATACAGACATACACACCCGATCAAAAATTTAAGACCACTTAAAAATCTTCAAAAATAATTTTTTTTTATGGATAGATTTTAAACTCCTCCCACTTTAGGTTACCAATACTACAATGCAAAAGGTTATAGAAACAAAAAGCTACATTCCAAATATTTTATTTAGAAATTTACATTTTTATAAAATGAGGCGATTTACACATGATCAAAATTATAAGACCTGGGGTATAAATTGTTAGATCTATGGCAATTCCAATGTTTTTAGTTCAGTTAGAGATGATCCTTCGCCTATATTCCTTTTTGGCCTTGTGCCACATTGTGTTATTGTTGGGAATCACCCTCCTATTGCACAATAAATGGACTTGTCTAAGATGTACAAATAATCCCGCTATATAGAGAGCAGGGGTGGTAATGAGATTGGAAGAGTGATTGTCGGAGTCAGTTGAGTAGTTTTACCGCCGCTTAGTTGATCAGTAAGAATAGAGACTTATTACCCGGACCTACTTTTCATCTACACGATTGTATGTATTTGATTCTTACTAACAGTATTCCTGAATCTACTAACCGTGTTCCAGGTTGTATATATTTTGTTCAATATACTTACGTTTATTCTCTCCATATCTGTTTTTTATTATTATTATTATATTGTGTGGTTTCTAAACAAGAATCCACAACAGTTATTATTCAAAATAAGTATTGCTTTCCTTATTGATAATTCAACTTTAGTAGGGGAACTGAGATAAAGTACCGTTCATTTGCTAATGTATCCAATAAACACTAGAAATATATAGACAGTATCTTTGGGCAGCAATCTCTCTTTTATGCAGGTTTCATTGACACATTACTAAATAAGTCCAGGGCATGACATCTAGATTGTACGACTAATATAAATTCATATAATTTTAATAAATTACTAACCTTCAAATGTCACGTGACGAAATTTGGGCCCAATCGGATTATTAGTTTACAAATTAAAGTTATTTAAGTAAACCTACTATTGCAAATTTTGAAAACAACAGAAAAATCTGAATTTCGATTGTCGATAGCTTTCTGATGGGAAAAATACTGCTCCAACAAAGTAATGGCTTTATAAGTGTTATTCGGACTCTGTTTACTAGGAAGCAACGGTTAAGAGGTGGTATGCTGACTTTAAACGCGGTCGGGCAGACACAAATGATGCTGAACTCTCAGGTCGCTCAAAATCGACAGTTGTTCCGGAAAACACCAAAACAATCCACAAAATCATTTTGGCTGATCATAAATTTAAGTTGCGTGAAATAGCAGAGCAGTTGAACATATCAGACGACAGGGTATTCAACATATTGCATGAACATTTGTCAACTAAAAAGTTGTGTTCAAAGTGGGTACCGCGTTTGCTCACAGTCGATCAAAAACAAGAACTCGTCGACGATTCAGAGCGTTGTTTGCAACTGTTTCAACGCAAAAAGGGGTTTTTTGCGCAAATATGTGACAACAGATGTAACATGAATCCGCCACTTCACTTCGGAGTCAAATCGACAATCAGCTAAGTAAGCATCAGCAGGTCAAAGCCGTCCGTAGCGACCAAAGACGCAAACATCAGCATTATTGATGCGTTTGAAGGAAAAAAAATGCCAAAAATCAGCCACAAATGTAGAAGAAAAAGTGATCTTTCACCAAGACAACGCACCGTGTCACAAAATATTGATAAAACTACATGAATTACACTTGGAATTGCGTCAATATCCACACTCTTCTTCAGATCTGCCTTCCAGCAACTACTGGCTTTTGCAAACCTCAAAAGAATGCTTCAGGGAAAAAGATTTGGCTCCAAAGAAGAAGTGATATCGGAAACTGAAGCGTATTTTTGAGGCCAAAGACAAATCGCTCTACAAAAAATGCATCGAATTTTTAATTTCCTTTTTTAAATCATCTCACCCTAAGCAAGATAAGATGTAACCGCAATTTCTACTCCAATAGCTTCTTTTCTCGCACTTCCCGCCTGTGGAATTCCCTTCCGTATACTTGCTTCCTCGACAGCTACAATCTCCAGGAGTTTAAATGTAAGGTCAATAGACACCTCCTAACACACTAACGCGCACCCATTCTCTCAAACACTTTCCCCATCTACCCAACCCTCATCCTCGGTATCCTTACCCATCTATCACCCTCCTTCTGACATTTCCTATCACTTTCCCCTAGGTAAACCCTAACCACTCTTTCACATCACTTTCCCCTATGTAACCCCCTGCGTAACAGTGGCAGTGAAATGCCTTGCTTGGGGTGAAATGATTAAAAAAATTAAAAAAATTAAAAAATAAATAAGAATATTCTTCTGTTATGTGCCGTGTCCCTTCAGAACGTAGGCGATCATGGCCCTCCACATCGTCCTGTCTCTTGGAGCTCTTACTGTTTTGTCTTTCTGTTATTTCTCCCAAAACCTGTTCTGCAATCTATTTGCTCAAGCCTATCAAGTATATTATGTGCTATTTTTCTGTCACTTTTCCCTTAACCTATCCTATGAGCATCAGATTTTCCAAGCCTTATTTCCTCATTACGTGTCCCAAAAACTTTAACTCTCTCTTCGTGATGTTAAGTATATTTTTTCTTTACATTTTCTTTAATAACGCGTTTATGTTAACATGTTTGGTACATGGTATTCTCAGCATTTTTCTGTAGAACCGCATTTCTGTTGCTGCAACTTTCTACTTCATCTTTCGCTGCCGTACAGTAAGATATAGAACACGTAACAGTTTAATACTCTTTTTTTTTTTGTATTTCAACGAAATTTTTCTATCTTTCAATACACTACTTAGCTTTTTGAATGCATCTTTAACCACCCCAATACGTTTTCAGACCTCAATGTCACACTTTCTGTCCTCTGTTAGAACAGTTTCCAAGTATTTAAATTTTTGTACCTTGCTCGATTTTAGTACCCTAAAAGTTGTAACCAGTCAGTCGTTAAATACGAATTTTTTCATGAAAATATTGATTTACGTAACAAATACTAACATGAAAACGTGTATCAAGAAAATATTCTAAAGCGGCTTTAACGGAATTAAAGATAGGTTTGTGTTTGAACAATTTTATACAATACAGTCTAAGTCTGATATAACAGTTGCATATTTTGTGATTATGAGGATAAAATATACCAGGAATCTAAGAGAAACTTTGTTATTAGTTTATCTTAACTCACCCGGTAATAGAACCAATGTAACACGTTCTCATAAGCTAGTCTGTTTGTTATTAACGTTTCAATTCATTCAACAGAATAATTGTTCATGGGGCAATTCACCTTGGTTTGGCAGTGATCATCTTAGTAGAATAAGGGCTCATATTTCATTATAATTAGACGTTTAGATAGACATAAACATACTAAGATAGATAGATAGATAGATAGATAGATAGATAGATAGATAGATAGATAGATAGATAGATAGATAGATAGATAGATAGATAGATAGATAGATAGATAGATAGATAGATAGATAATGATAGATAGATAGATAGATAGATAGATAGATAGATAGATAGATAGATAATGGAAAGAATTAGATAGATAGATAGATAGATAGATAGATAGATAGATATGAACAGAATTAAGTATATATGAACGGACTGAGATAGATAGATAGATAGATAGATAGATAGATAGATAGATAGATAGATAGATAGATAGATAGATACAGTTTCTTTTGCTGTTCAACATACTTTCTATTTCTTACAGTTTTTTAATCATTTCACCTCATGTAAGGCAATAAATCCACTCTGGCTTAAAGGGGTTTCTAAGGATGAAAGAATAACAAAAAAAAAAACAATATTATGAAGGAGCGAGAGCAATAAACGTGTAATCAAGAAGACAGTAGATAACGATTCCCACAACATGTAAATTTTTGAAGATTAAAGTTGTCTGGAAAGCATGAAGCCAAAAGAAATTTTCTCAAGCGAGAAGTGCGGTAGAAGAAACTGTCAGCATAGAACTTACGGTTGCATCTAATCATTTCAACTGTGAATTAAAGAAACATTGCCGCCACTCCAGTCTTCTTCTTCGTATGCCGTGTCCCTTCAGGATGTCGGCAATCATGGACTTCCACTTGGCTCTGTCTCTTGTCGTTCTCAATATTTTTTACTCTTTGTATCTCTTCTAAATCCTGCTCTGTCAACCATTTTCTCAGACCTAACATGTACGACTCATGCTGCTTTCCCCTGTCTCTCCTTCCGTTTATCCGATCTGTGAGTATTAAGTTCTCCATGCCCTCCTTTCTTATTATGTGTCCCATGAACCTCATTTGTCTCTTCCTAATATTTAGCATGAGATTTCTTCTCGTCTGCATCCTTTCCAACACCTTACCGTTGCACACGTGCTCTGTCTATGGTATCCTCAGCATCCTTCTGTAGAACCACATTTCTGCTGCCTCAAGTCTCTCCTTCATCTTTGATGAGATCGTCCAGCATTCACTTCCATACAGAAGGACAGATATCACATAGCATCCAGCACTCTTTTCTTTGTTTCTAATGAGATTTTCCTGTATTTCAGTACTCTGGTTAACTTCTGAAATGCATCTTTGGCCATTCCAATGCATCTTTAGATCTCCATGTCACACTTTCCATTCTCTGTCAAAACACTTCCCAGTTGTTTGAATTTTTTTACTTGTTTTATTTTAGATTCTCTGACTTCCAGTTCGCATATTGGTACTCCTCTTGAATTCATGTCCAGTAGATGATACCGTTTTTCTAGTATGAATGGTGGTTTCCTTCCATCCCTTTTGTTATAATTTGTGAGGAACGTCAACATATTCATTATGTCATTATTCTCTCTTCAAGTTACATTTGCTATTCAATTTAGTTGTTGCTGTTATTGAAAGTTCCCAAGTGATGTTGTTTATGTTATTTAGTACGGTTCTTTGATTATAATTCTCTGCACTTATTCACAATGTTCAAAAACGGATGAGATGGACTCGCTTCTCTCCCTCGAACCCATCGATTTGGAAAAGTGGTTGTATACAGCTAACAATTGATATGTTTATGAACATGTTTGGCGCCATTCATGGCAGATATTTCAATGTCTCGATTTGGTGCGTTTATTTTAGAACATGACTGGAGATTTAAATTAACGTTTTCGTTTTGTAACAACTTGTGGTGATGGAAGAAACTACCATTAGCACTGCTTATTCTCTATTCAATTTTTTCTTTTATACTTAATTTATTATAACTGATCGATACACTCAGGTATCTAAAATGTTTAGTATTTACTAACTAAACACCCTGAATTTTTTTTAAGGAGATGAGTCATGATTGCTTTCATTCAAATTCCAAATCATAATTTTTGTTTTGGAAAGGTATATCCCGAGTCAAGTTTCTTGGAAAATTTGGTTGCGGATATTGATGTTTTGTTTAAGTACAATCTTGCACCATCTATAAATACCTGTGTCAACAGCACAACCAAGCTCATCCTCCGTATATTTTAACTCATAGTAGGGATAGCAGTTTGGCAAGATTCATTTGGGATTTGTGGAACTTTCAGATTCAGAAATGGAAGTTTTAATTGGTGTCACAACGGCAAAGTGCGATTACCTCCATTGCAACGATACAAAGAGCCATCTTGGATATAACTATTAACTACATTCGGCAGCAAGGCGTCTGTTCTGGAAATTTTTATTTGTGTTAAACTACCTCTAAATTGCTGTTGTTCCCAGGTCCATCCTGACCCAAGTATGTAGCAGATGTTAGGGTCTCATTTATGGCTAAATAGCTAACCCCTAATCTGGAATCAAAAACTATGAAAGTATAAGAATAGATTTTATAGTAAACTAACCGGAAACGCATATTTCCAACAAAAACTTTCTTTTTTTTAATCATTTCACCCCGAGCAAGGCTAAAATGCCACTGATGTGCCGCGGGGGGTGGGGGGCTACATGACTGTAAAAAGATGAATTAGAAGAGTGAGGAGTACAGACCAGTTAGAAAAGAGCAATGGAAAGATGAGAATGCAGGTGTGATGTCAGTTACATAGGTGGAGGGAAAGGGAAGGATATACGGGGTGGAGAGAGAGCTAGAATCCAGTGGTTAATATATGAGTATTGACATTGCATTTAAATTCTTGAAGATTGTAGCCATCAGGAAAGCAATAATATGGAAACGAGTTCTACAAGCGGGAAGTGCGAGAGAAGAAGCTGCAGGAGTAGAATTGTCGTCTGCATTTGGCTAACCTAACTGTGAATGGGTTGCCAATCTGGTTGCACGAGTAAACACCTGTTGTGGAGGCACCAGTGACTTAAGTTCGTCCGAGCAGAAGCCATGAAAGTATTTATAGAACAGACAACGGGAGGCCACATTTCGTCGGTGGGGAAGTGGCTGCAGTCGAGCCAACAAGTCAGTACCTATCACATTACAAACTCTCCTTTGGAGCCTGTCGAGAACACTGAGGTGAACGGCAGAGGCGTCTGACCATAAATGGAAGCAGTACTCCTTGCACGGACGGATGGTTGACTTGTATAAATGCAGGATGGATTCAGGCGGAAAAAATATCCTGGATCGACATAATGACCCAACCTTAGCAGCAATACATGTGACTCTGAATAAAAACCCTTTTCAAAAAAAAAAATACGTCAGTGAAAATTAATCTACAAACTGATTTCTTACAAAGAATACATATTCCATTCATATAAACCTAAATTCTATTCATATAAACCTAAATCTTAAAAATGTTGTCGGCATTAAAGAACTTATTGAGCTTGGTATACCGTAAAACAAAATAAACCAAACCATACACAGAGACATTAAAAACCCACTCTTTGGACGTGATGAAGAATCTGCTCCATTTCTTAAAAATACTAGAAATTATATTTTTGCTTTTTACTTCGTGTCGTTCGAAATAAAACTTGCTTTATAAGCTGTCCCTGGTACATATTGTGTTTTCGTATTCAGGATCAAATATACCACAGCTACTCTGCATCCGCAGAATGAACCCTCCTCAGTATTATCAAGTGTAGATAATCGATGTTAGTAAAGCCTTGAAGCATAACATTCAGACAAGACAAATCAATCAGGGTTCCCCTCGAATTATGACTATTGTGAATGGGGCACTCCATTGTGGTGTAACGCTTAACAAGCCTGTCTCGCCAAATCAATTACGACTGTTTTAGTGAGTTTCTCACTGCGTGCCACATCTAGCTTACTCTTAAAAAATCATTTGGAATACCTTGTTATGGTTTAATGTCTATTAAGCGTGTCTCGCTAAATGAGTGAGATTTATACATTTAATGTTTATTAAAAGATACGCATTAATCGAATATAATTACTGGTAGAAATTGATGTAATTTGAACCTCAGATTTTAGTTTCATTCTTAGTTAATTTCTAATTTGGTACGTTTAACTAAAATATTGGTACGTATGTGATATGGTGCTAATATACAATGTGGTCTACTCGGTTTGAATGTGTCCTACCTCAGTAAGAGTATATTTATAGATATAAGAATTTGGCTATTTTTTTAAACTAATTATTTTCCCTAACCCTAACCCTGACCAGACAGTTATAATACTTCCTTTATAATACGTTTTTTTATGGTAGGCCACGTACTATATCAATGACAGTATTTTGTAGGTCACATTTTATACCGGTACCGAAGATGAAATAAAAATTCTATAAATTAATGTTTATTAATCTGATTTTATATTAAAAATTTATTTAGTGTGTAGCATAGTATTCTGCTGTTCTTCATATAATTGTCTGTACTGAGAAATTGCCTCTTTAAAGTTTTCATACATATCATAATCTAAACTTATTTATCAATGGAACTTTGTCTGTGTGTGTATGTGTGTGTGTGTGTGTGTCCGTTACCTATAGACTCCGAAACGGCTGAACCGGTTTTCTTGAAAATGTACACAGTTATACTATAAGCGTCTGCGAGTGTTCTTAGCTAGGTTTTGTGTCGAGGTACCCTCGATAAATATCGAAAATCGATAATCGAAAAATCGGGTTATAGAAGGAGTAGTCCGATTTTAATCAAATTTGATACACTCATGGACAAAGACATAAGAAACGATATTCAGAAGTTTCAAGGTTGCAGTTCTTACAATAGTGCAGAAAGTTCAAAATATATATATAAAAGTCAAGATGTTAGTGTGTGTGTTTGTTTATCTGCCTGTATGTCTGTATTTTTTCAGCCCTTTTATTTTAGTTTTTGCTTCGGATTTGGCTCTAAGTATAGTATAATTGTAGTTCTTAGTCTCAGCCATGATACCATTTACTCAGAGGACTTATTTAGCCTTCAACATTCAGTTTACAACGAAATAAACTTATTTGACATCAATACCAGGAAATGAAAATTTAACTTACATCCATTCATTTTTCTTTCAGTCTACGGTTTTGCTTTAACTGGAAACAACTATTGCTTTTTAGTCTTTCGTGCCAACGTCCAAAGAGTCTGAGCTCCAGGACCATGGATTAGTTTTAAAGCTTTCATTACACCCGAGCAACGCCAGGCTATACTGCTAGTCATTAATATTTCAACCTGAAAAATGTATTTATAATCTTTCTTTGGTAAATGCATACACATTTTATATTTCGCTGTTTTTTAATAAATGTAAACTTCAGTATCTAATCAAATCAACTATTTTTTAACAGAAGATCAGAAATTTTCATTGAAAGATCTTCGAAATAAACTTGAAAAAATTGAAACTATGTATTCAAAAGGTTTTAAAAGACAAATATTCAGATATGCTTTATCAACTTTTATTATAAAATTTGTCTATAACAGTTCATTTTTTAGGAACATTACGGTAATTACTTAAATAACGTTATACTTAAAAAACAAAAATGAACTTTAAGCCAGCATAGAGGTTAGTAGAGACAATTGTTTTATAGAATGTTGAAATTGTGTAACACTGCTACTTTTTAAAATAATCTGTTAGAAGTATATGATGAAAGCAACTGGAGCACAATTTAAGTGACAGAACTAATAAGTGTTGTGACGTCCGCAAAAAGTGTAATGACGTCACCTAGGTGTGACTCGTGTCATATATATATATATATATATATATATATATATATATAAGAGAATGCGTGCTCTTAAATTTGTTTTATTTATTCGTGATTGTTTTTGTCGTAAGAGTATTACTTCAAGGATCATGTCGTATATATATATGTATATATATATATATATATATATATATATAACGGAATTTTTTGCTTGTTCATTTCTTTTTAAGTTTGTTTTTCTTATTTGTTAGAAGTTTATTATAAGAATCTTTTCAAACGGAAAAATAAAAATATGCAACGAGAAATCAAAACAAAACGCGGAAAGGAATAAAAATTGATCTACGAAATGCAGGAAAGATAATAGTGATTGCAATTCTTTTTCTAAAGCTATCAATTTTTTTTCATCTTCGATGTGTGGGTTGTTCGAAAGATATTCATATGATTGGATAATCCGATTAAGCGTAAATCCCGTATTTAAATATTACGTTGACTCTTCTTTAAATGTTGGCAATGGAATTTCTAGATATTCTGTAAAGGAGATGTTTTATGTAAAATAGAAAGGAAGAAAAAAGTCAAAAGTATATTAAGAATAGGTTTATTAATATTTGAGCGTGTATGCATTTTTGTGTGTGTGTAGTTTTCGATTGCATAGAAAGAATAGATATAAAGCAGATATTCGTTTTTAAAAACCAATTCATCTCGAAAGAAAGAATGAAATTCTTTCTTACATTCAAGTATTGATAAAATATTCCCGTGAAGGCATAATAGACTCATAACCTGCAGAGCAATTGGGCATGGCTAAGTGTAATTGGCAAAAAAAATAAAATAAAATAACCGAAAATGACAACGTTTCAATTAAGCAAGAACAAATAAAAAAAAATCATGGCAAAATAATACAAAGCAAACAATAGACATGCAAGAAAAAACCTGGGCAAACTAATGTTAATAAGGCAAAACATTTACAAAGTACCAATGGCGTTTACAAGTAAAAGGGATATAGTCAAGTGATTGTAGCGTCTGGCATCAGCACAAGAAAGAATAAAAAATATAATGAGAAAACAGTTATATGGAAGGAAGATGTCCCAGCATGTATCTGCACGGTTTGTCTATGAACTTTGCAGGTTGATGTTTTATATTTACTTCACATCAAGAAAAGACAGCTGAAGTTTCTTGGACATGTAATGAGAAAGGATGGCTTGGCGAATCTGATACTCACAAGACAGAGGTAAATAGTTACGGTAAAGCAACGCAAGACATACTTGATGTGATTGAGCAAATGGATGGCGAAGCAGGGTTTGGGAGGATTAAAAAAGAGAAAGGCTGTTTAGAGCTCCAAGAAATAGGGAGATGAGGAAGTCTATTGCTTACGTTATGAAGGAACATGGTGTGTAGATGTTTTCGCACTCATTACTTATTGGATTAGAACAGACCAAGCATACATCCCGTATTTAAATAATGCTTTACCCTTTCATTGAATGTTCAGAATGGATTTTGTAGAATTTCTAAAAGGAAGAAGAGTTATGCTGGTTGTTGTTTCTATGGCATATCAACACCTCGGCGGGTCATTTGTTGCCAACTAAATTTTTATTTATTTATTGCTGTTAATACCTTTTTCTTTCAACAATTTATTGTTGTTTTTATATAAGTTTTGTATCTCTTAATACTTTTTCTTTTTCTTTTTCTTTCACCTAAAACCTAGGCGCATGGAATCAGAGAAAAAACGAATGAACGTGTTGTTTATAAGCAGTGTATACATCCGCCAGTCACCGAAAGAACTCAATTCATTTCTGAAGAGTAACACATATATCGCAGAAGTGGAAACTTTTTTTAAAAATTTCTTCTCTAGAGAGCCCATCGTACTGAGAACATAATATATTAGTCAGCCACATACAAGCCTGTTTCGCTGTATCACAGCTCATCAGTGTAACTAGACACATCCACTTGCTTTTGGTCGGGATCAAAACTCGACCGATCTGGTTTCAGTAGGAGTCGCATATATATATATATGGTGCATAGGAATGTAAAAAATGGTTAATCTGTCCTTCTTTTGAATAGGATAAAATACCCTCCTCAACGAGATTAAACTTTAAAAACAGCAAATTTTATATAAATTTTTCTCTGTATATTCCTCGTTCATTTTCATTCATTTAATTTCATCTCAACATCTAAATGTGTATTTATTTATTATATCTTACCTCTAAATTTGATTGTTGTAGTTTCATTTCCGATTTGGTTTTGTCTTGTCTGAATATTTCTTTGAACTCGTCTTTGTAATAGCATAATTTTCAGGCGTAAATTGAACGAACGTAACAAGAAAACTTCTGTTTGACTCAATTAAAATTAAAATAGGAGCAGTCTGAGACTTAAGCCATCATAAGATTTAATCAGTATCTAAAGAGAGACTTGACTAAAATGAAGTTAATTAAAACGAAGTCAGAGTTCATAGTATAGTAACAGGCTGGATAGGGTTTTAGATATTTAAACGGCTTAGCTTAATTTGGCTGGTAAATTGTTTAACGATGAATTTATATAACGGACTATAATGTCTGCTTTTGGAAAGAATAACAGGAAGGATTTTTTTCAAAATGAAAATAATATAAAAGGTAAAGGAGATAAAGGCAGTAACGGATAATTTTTGTTTTTAATCATTTCACCCCAAACAAGGCATTCCACTGCCACTATTGCACTTGGGGCTACATGTGGGAAGGTAAACAGAAAGAGTGGTTAGATATAGGAAATGTCAGAAGGGGGGTGATAGATAGTTGGGTGGGTGGGAAGAGTGTTTGAAAGAATGGAAGCAAGTTAGTTTGTTAGGAGGTGTCTATTGACCTTACATTTAAACTCCTGGAGATTGTAGCCGTCGGGGAAGCAGTCTTGTGGAAGGTAATTCCACAGTCGGGAAGTGCGAGAAAAGAAACTGTTGGAGTAGAAGTTGCGGTTGCATTTTATCGGTTTCGCTGTAAAAGGGTGGGATCTAGTTGCTAATCTAGTATCTCGTTCAAATGCGTATTTAGGGGGCACCTGTGATCTAAGTTCATCGGAGCAGAAGCCGTGAAAGTATTTATAGAAGAGACACAGGGAAGCCACGTCGCGCCGGTGAGAGAGAGACTGCAGGCGGTCACATTACGGACCCTCCGCTGTATCTTGTCGAGGAGCCCAAGGAAAATAGCAGGGGCACCCGACCAAATATGGCAACAGTATTCAATGCACGGGCGGATAGTAGATTTATAAATGTGCAGGATAGATTCAGACGGAAAAAACCTCCGGGCCCTGCACAGAGAACCGACTTTTATAGCAGAGGATTTAGCAATGGATTCGATATAGTCATTTCACTTGAGGTCCGCTGAGAGTGTGAGGCCAAGGAGGCGTAGTGTTTTACTCTCTGGCAGGCAAGAAGAAATAAAAGGTAAGCAAGAACAAAATGAACATTAAAAGTAAAAAGACAAAGAAGAAAAAGAAACTAAAAGATATTGAAGGATAAATTACAAGGAGGGAAAAAGGTTAAAATTAAAAGATGTAACAAAGAAAAAGATAAAGAGGAGGTAAGAAAAAAATGAAAAATCAAAAGATAAATGAAGAAAAAAAAGACGAAAATATAATGAAGAAAAGAAAGCATACAAAGCACGTAGAAATAAAGTGAAAAATGAGGGTAACAAAAGATGGCGTTGAAAAAGGAAAATAAAGCTAACCGTAAAAAAGAAAATACAAGAGAGAGAGAGATAGAGAGATAGAGAGAGAGAACAACAACAATAAGAAAGACAAAGGTAAAAATAAAGAAATTGTAATGAAGAATTAAAATAAAAGAAAACTTAAAGAAATTTAAGAGTAAAGACAAAACAACACAGGAGAAAATAAGTAAAAAGGAATCAAAAGGAATTAAAAGGGAAAGAAAAAAGAAAAATAAAATGAAGGAAAAAGAAAGAGCGTGAAAAATGAAGAAAGAAAAAGATTTAGACTTCGGAAAAAAATGTAAAGTTAAGGGAGAAGGTGGCGACGGCGGCGGCTGAAGTAAAACAAGAATAAATCCATCATGATTTATCCATCACACCCAATGGTGCATAGGGCAGTAACTTTTTGTTGCTGTTTCTGTAACAAACTGTTTTTTACGGTGCAGGGTTGTTAGCCCTGCGCCCAACCTCCAAACCTGTAGGACCGGTGGACCATTCTTGGTTCTTACGTTTACAGCAACTGGTATTCTCAAATGGTCACCCATTTAAGTACTGACCAGGCTCGATGTTGTTTAGCTTCAGTGATCGGACGGAAACCAGTGTATTCAACAAGATATAGCTGTAGAATCCAGGAATAGCATTTTAAAAAAGTAAATGTAATGAGAAGAAAAGAAGAAGAGAAAAAGCGTAAAATAAATATCAAGAAAGCAATGAAGATGACAAAGAAAAGATAAAGAATAAAGAAAAAGAACAACAAGAGAAAGAAAAACAACAACAACAAGATCAAGAAGACAATAAATCCAGAAAGAAGAAATGAAAAACTAAAAAGTGAAAAGGAGGCAGGCACTTTCAAATCTAAGAAAGTTAAAAAAAAGAATGAAATCATTGGCAATTTATCACCAATACTCTTTTGTTTCCTTGGGGAAAATAAAATCAAGAGAAGTGTAAAATAGTGTTCAATACAAAACCATGCCCTAAAGGAACGGATTTTGTTAGCAGAATCTAGCTTAGTCTATTTTTACTAGACACTTAATGTCTGATCACAAGTCATTTCTTTTTTTTTACAAATGACCAACCCATCCAATAAAATAAATAATTATAATCGGTGATCAAAGGAAAATGGCTATAGAAACTTTTCCTGCAATAACAATGAGATAAATCTTGCTTTTTATCACATATAAAATCCTGGACTATATAAAACATGAGTCAATAAATCGAAGTAAAGAGCAGACAGAAAAAAGTTCATATGGGTGATATATACAGGGAGATAACTCACAAAAGAGATAATGCAAACTCTTTGTAAGCCTTCGTCTTTTATCCACATTTAATATATATATATATATATATATATATATATATACACTCCATCTTGATATCGAGCACTTTAAGACAAAAATCCTAATTGCCAAAATATATTATCATTGAACCACTAAAGAAAACATATTGGCACTAAGCATCATCACGCACGGTAGGTATAGATAAAAAAAGACAAGGTCAAGTAGTTAGTTATAGTCTAAATAGCCCGTGTGGTAATAGCAGTAGCAGTTGGATGTAAGAATCCGAGTCAGTAAGATATTTTCCTGTCTCGTCAATTCCCTGTCGTATGGCAACTGTCTTCATAATAAAAATTATGAAACATCGGAAAAACACGTTTTAGTAAACACCTAACAATTTCTGGAATTTTTTAAATTGTATATGCTTTCATATTTTCCTTTCCTTTGTGGATGTGTCGAATATTTTTTACGGAAGCGAATGTCTCATCCCACATCCTCCACTGATAAATTGCATTTGCTAATTATTTCCCGAAAAATGACGCTTTTTTCTACTATTTTTTCTGAATCAATGTTATTGGCGTTATAACAACCAGCAAGCAAATACATTTAACCAAGGAAAAGAGCAGCATATTGAACAAAACTGATGGGGTTTATTTTTTATTATTTTAATACTTAAACATTATACGTGTAATTTTCTTTATCACATTTTTCACTTTCTATGTCAGAAAGTATGGAAATATATTAGACTACGAATAGAGTAAAAAAATATTTTTTTTATTTTGCATTCATTCTACGTACATTGTTTTAAAAGCCCGCATTTATGCAGTACCAATAACGACAATGGCAACAGTAAACTCATCAACAACACACTTAATCATGAACTGACATGATTATATTAAATCGAACTGCTGTATTAATTCTGACAATCCACTTTATTCATGTCAAATCGAAAGACAAAATAAATGTTTATCAAGCATAAATGGCTGCAATTCTCGCGAGATTGACGCAAGGCGAGAACGAGATAGTGGCCAACAAAGGCCATCTCTCTGGGGTCATTCATTCACGATTTATACTTATTTCCCAAGCTATTGTGTCTCTAGTTATTTTGATTCTTGCACGTTTTTCTTCCTTCTTTATTTATGAGATATTTTACGTTTATTCTCTTATTTATTCCCTATTCCATTCTGCCATGTTAACTTGTTATAATTTGGACGCATGCGTAAACGTTGTTTGTTGTTGCTTTTTGAAGTCCGCATCCAAATATGGTCTTATTTATAATGATGCATTAATAATTTCTGACTTGGTTTCTGGTAATCATACAACATTAAACTTAGAGATTTTACAAATATATATGTTCGCAGAATCGAATTTTGATTCATTTACTTTTAATATTTTTTACGATTTTCTTTTAATATTTCCCCTACAACATTGGTTATCAGAGTGTCTTGGTATTATATTTAAGTTATTTTTATTAATCTAAACTTATTTATAAATGGAACTTTGTGTGTGTTCGTTACCTATAGACTACGAAACGGCTGTAACGATTTTCTTGAAAATTTACACAGCTGTACTATAAGTGTATGCGAGTGTTCTTAGCTAGGTTTTGTGTCGAGGTATCCCCGATAAATATCGAAAATCAATAATCGAAAACATCGGGTTCTAGAAGGAGTGGTCCGATTTTAATCAAATTTGAGACACTCATGGACAAAGACATAAGAAACGATATTCAGAAGTTTCAAGGTTGCAGTTCTTACAATAGTGCAGAAAATCGATAATATATGTATATATATAATGCAAGATGTTTGTGTGTCTGTTTATCTGTCTGCATGTCCTTTATACACATCCACAATTTTTATCTGATTCTCACCAAACTGCACACAAATATTCTTTAGGCTGAGGCTGAGCTCCAGAACCATGAATTAGTTTTAAAGCTTCCATTACACCCGAGCAATGCCGGGCTATACTGCTAGTTTCTGAATAACTCGAAAAAAGGAATAATCAAGAACCTATAATGCCAGTAAACCGCCTGAATCTGAACAGGAAATGAATTCGGGATCTATACAAAAATAGAAATGAATGTCAAACAATTATGTTTCGTCTCACCGGATCTAATAAACCGGGACAGCAAAACAGTTCTGAGATAACTACAAGATCTGCCAGGATTCGTCATTGGCGGCCACAGTCTTAACAATATAAGATACGCAGATGACACAGTCTGATAGCTAACACGGAAAAGAAAATACAATACCTTCTACATTAGGTAGCGAAGAAAAGCGAGAAGAAAGGACTAAACACAAACTTTAAAAACTGAATGCCTAGTCATCAGCAAAATGAGAAGCCCAGAATGACAACTACAGGTGGGGGATACTAAAACCAAGCAGGTGCAGAAATTTAAATACCTTGGAGATATTTTGACAGAAGATAGAAAGTGCGACACTTAGATCCGAAGGCGCACTGGCATGGTCAAGGACTCATTTCAAAAGCTAAGCCAACTATTGAGAGACAGGAAGATTTCGTTGGAAACAATGAAAAGCGTATGGAACTGTTATGAGATATCTGCCCTCCCTTATGGCAGAGAATATTCCTCATCTCTTCAAAGATGAAAAAAATAACAGAAATGCAGTTCTACGAAAAGATATTGAGGATACAATGGACCAAACATGTGAGCAACGAGAAGATTTTGCAGTATGATTCAAACGAAAAGGAAACTTATACTTAGCATCAAGAAGAGACAGCTGAAATTTCTTGGACACATATAAGGGAAGAGGGTTTGGAGAATCTAATACTCACATGATGGATAGAAAGAAAACGAGACAGGGGAACGCAACGCAAGATATCTACATGAGCTTAAGAAATGTTTGGGAGTGGTACCAAGAGGAAAAGTGTTAAGAACGATAAGAGATAGGTGTAATTGGAAGTCCATGATCGCCTACGTCCAGAAAGAACACTGCACATAAAGAAGAGGAATGTATTTTTTAATTCATTCATCTCAAGTGCTTACGGCCTATCACGTTGAATACATCGGTTCTCGCTCGATCACCGAAGTTGAGCCTGGTTAGTACTAAGATGGGTGACCGCTTGAGAATACCGGTGAACAGTTTGAATTCCAGTTGAATAACCTGCATTCACTTAAGCACTAGTACCCTTGGGAAAGGTATTAATCTGTCCCTTCCCTCCAGTTATCGGTTAAATAACAAGGGTAGGACTTGGGGACCCTGCCCTTAAAAAAAACAACTCCTAATGAATCTTGATACTCGAAAAAGAAAAAAGTATTACTAGACACAAAACTTTTATTAAAACAACAATAAATTGTTGAAAGAAAAAGGTATTACCAGCAATAAATAAATAAAATTTAGTTGGCAATAAATGACCTGCCGTGGTTGATATGCCATAAAAACAAAACTACTAACCAAAAATCATTCATCTCAAACAATAATGGCACTAAGACGCAACTGGAAGGAAAATACATTAAAAAGTAATCTGAAGCCCGATTATAGTATCAATTCCAGAGTTTAGGTGGAGACTTTAGAAATATAGAGTTGAAGTAGAAAGAACCAGAAACTCAATACTAAACAGAAAACATGGGATAAATCTCTACTTTAGTTCAAAAGACTGGGGAGGAGTGTGAAAGTGAAGATAAGTAAACCTATCTATTCTTCTTGTGGAAATAAATAAATAATTAGTAAAAATATCAGCAATTAGGCGGAGATGTTAGAGTATTTATTTGAACAATAAAGTTCTTTTACTTCTATATTCTTAGCGTTAAAACAATCTTTCAGAAAAAAAATCTAATAGGTGGAGTTCAGATAAAAAAGACAAAAAAAAACCTTATGGAAAAAGACATAAAGAATGACCAGATGAAAAAGACAAAAAAAAAAGACCAGATGAAAAAGACCAAAAAAAAAAGAACAGATGAAAAAGAGAAAAAATACCAGGTGAAAAAGGACCAAATGAAAAAAAATTAAAAAATGACAAGATGAAAAAGGCAAAAAAGAACAGATGAAAAAGAGGAAAAAAATACCAGGTGAAAAAAGACTAGATGAAAAAAGATGAAAAAAAGGACCAGATAAAGAAGATAAAAAAAAATACCAGATGATAAAAGGCCAGATGAAAAAATGCTAAAAAAAAGACCAGATTAAAAAAAAGACATAAATAAAACCAGATAAAAAAAAGAAAACAACGCTTCCAACTTGAGCAGGAACACATTAAAATCAAAGTTCTGAAAAATATTTAAAATATTTAAACGTCAATAATTCTCAGTAGAACCAAATACAAAAACTAGTGCTTATTGTGTGTCTCAATACTTACCTAACATTTTTCTGAAGATATGTTGCTATTCTAGACTGGTTGCCAACCAAGACTTTAGAACCTAATCTGTCCTGCTATTTAACTCATATCTAACGGTGGAGAAGAAGAAATGGAATTAATCCATTTCCAATGGTATTTGCACATAAAATATTTATTTATGATTTTGTTTGGTTTTTTTTTTTGTTTTTTTTTTTTGTTTTTGTTCCTTTTTGTTTTGTTTTTCAATCAACAGGAGAAAGTAGGTTAGCCTATCGTTCGGTTCAAAAATCTCCCCCGTCAGGAATAGAGATTTATCCCTTGTGACCTGTTTAGGGTTAGGTTCTTTCAAAGGCATTTTCATTCTCTTTCACTCTCAGTATCGGAAGGCGAATTGGCATGGCAAAAGAAGCATTCCAGAAGTTGAGTAAAGTATTAAGAAACAGGAAAATTTCGCTAGAAACAAAGAAGAGAGTACTGGATTGCTATGTGATGTCGGTTCTTCAATATGGCAGTGAATGTTGGACAATATCATCGAAGATGAAGGAAAAACTTGAAGCAGCTGAAATGTAGTTCTACAGAAGGCTGCTGCGGATATCATGGACCGAGCAGGTGAGCAATGACGAGGTTTTGGAAAGGATGGAGATGAAAAGGAAATTAATGCTGAGCATCAGAAAAAGACAGCTGAAGTTCCTGGGACATGCAATGAGGAAGGAGGGCTTGGAGAATCTGTTACTAACAGGCCAAATAGAGGGGAAAAGAGATAGGGGAAAGCAACGGATAACATATTTGAAGGACCTGATCAGGTGGATGACGGAACGAGGGTTGCATGGTGCAACAGGAGAAAGCGGGCTAAGAGCCACCAGAGACAGGGAGATGTGAAAGGCCATGATCACCTACGTCCTGAAAGAACATGGCACATAAAAATAGAAGAAAAAGCCCCCTTGCGTCTTAGTAGCACTATTGCATTGCTCGAGGGGAAATTAATAAAAAAAAATGACAGGAATTTGAACTCGGCTCTCTGATGTCTCATTTGTCGATGTTACACATCACAATGTCAGCATATCTAAGATAGATATATAGATGGGAACAGATTCGGACAGATAGACCGATACTTGTGAACAAGTAGAACAAGATAGATGCAAAAAAATTATAATGCCACCCGCTCACGCATTGAATACTATTGTCGTCCCTGTTATTCATTTCAGGGTTCTCTACAAAATCCAAAGAAAAATCTGCAATGTAAACGATCATGTCAGTTCTTCAATATGGCAGTGACTGCTGGACAATATCATCAAAGATGAAGGATACTGGATATAAAGTGGGGGATCAATTCCATATTACAATCAATATATAAACTGACCCCTCACTTTGTGGTCACAGCAGTTTCTATACATTTATATTCTTGAGATCCAAAAGCACAAGGATGCATTCCAGAAGTTGAGTAAAGTATTAAGAAACAGGACAGTTTCACTAGAAACAAAGAAGAGAGTACTGGATTGCTATGTGATGTCAGTTCTTCAATATGGCAGTGAATGCTGGACAATATCATCAAAGATGAAGGATACTGGATATAAAGTGGGGGATCAATTCCATACTACAATCAATATATAAACTGACCCCTCACTTTGTGGTCACAGCAGTTTCTATACATTTATATTCTTGAGATCCAAAAGCACAAGGATGCATTCCAGAAGTTGAGTAAAGTATTAAGAAACAGGACAGTTTCACTAGAAACAAAGAAGAGAGTACTGGATTGCTATGTGATGTCAGTTCTTCAATATGGCAGTGAATGCTGGACAATATCATCAAAGATGAAGGATACTGGATATAAAGTGGGGGATCAATTCCATACTACAATCAATATATAAACTGACCCCTCACTTTGTGGTCACAGCAGTTTCTATACATTTATATTCTTGAGATCCAAAAGCACAAGGATGCATTCCAGAAGTTGAGTAAAGTATTAAGAAACAGGACAGTTTCACTAGAAACAAAGAAGAGAGTACTGGATTGCTATGTGATGTCAGTTCTTCAATATGGCAGTGAATGCTGGACAATATCATCAAAGATGAAGGAAAAACTTGAAGCAGCATAAATGTGGTTCTACAGAAGGATGGTGCGAATATCATGGACCGATCATGTGAGCAATGATGAGGTTTTGGAAAGAATGGCAACGAAAATAAATATAATAGTGTGTATCAGGAAGAGACAACTGAAGTTTTTGGGACATGCAATGAGGAAGGAGGGCTTGGAGAACCTAATACTGACAGGCCAGATAGAAGGAAAAAGAGACAGGGGAAGTAACGAATAACATATTTGAAGGGACTGAGCAGGTGGATGATGGAACTGGAGTTGCGTGGTGTAACAGGAGAAAACATACTAAGACCCACCAGGAATAGGGACACGAGGAAAGCCATGATTGCCTACGTCCTGAAAAGAGAGGGCACATAGAAGAAAAGAAGAAGAAGAAGAAGAAGAAGAAGAAGAAGAAGAAGAAGAATCGATCTCGACCTGGCAGTTCGACCCCAGTCGCTTTCTCACGGACGTAATGTGGCTTGCCTCTGTCTCTTGTACAAATACTTTCACAGTTTCTGCTCCAAAGAGCTTAGCGCCCTGGTGACCCCGCAGTATAAATTTACTCGTACTACTAGACTGGCAACTAAGTCCCACCCTTTTGAAGTGAAAACAATTAAATGTAACCACAACTTCTATTCTACACCTTTTTTTCTCCCACTTCCCGCCTGTGGAACTTCCTTCCCTATACTTGCTTCCCTGATAGCTACATTCTCCAAGAGTTTAAATGCAACGTCAACTGTTTATTAAATTGGCTGGTTTTAGGGTCATAATTAAGTTAGACCAGTACACAGTTATATTGCGTGTTTAAGTACATTTATATTGTCGCATTCTGAATATTTTTCATCTGGAAATGAGTTATATATATATATATATATAATACGGAAATCAACGAATTTTAACGAAAGTTGGTTATAAGCAACCGACAATTTGAAATGAATTGTTTATATATATATATATATATATATATATATATAATTTGTAAATGAGTTATTAGGCGGCCTATGTTTCTACCATGTGGTCTCTTCGGGCGATTTGCAATAACCGATTTTAACCTTTTCTTTTTAAGAATGCTTACGTAACAGGGATTTTTTTTTTGAACGCATATTTTTTAAAATTAGAATAAGTTGTTTTCATCATTCGTTGTATGACCGTAATAGGTATTTTATAGAATAGTTACATTGAATCATGTCTGTTCATTCAGTAACTCATTTTTTAATTACTAGAACAGCTATAACTCAGTTTGATTGTATTCCTATTAAAAAATTTTAGTTCTGATATTTTCAGAAAGTGTTTACCGATCAGTTTAAAAAATATTTGTCCTATTTTGATTTTAAATAGTTAAATAGTGGGTTGAACCAGATAACGTTTCGTTTTGTCATTCTTTTTTATTTGTCTGTTTGGTTACAGATTGTATTCTAAAATGTTCTTATGGCCAGATTTTCTTAGTGCATCTTCATAGTTTGTTTTCTTTCCTTAAATATGGTTTTATTGGATGAATTTGTGCTCTATTCCTTTGCGAATGTGCTTGATTACGCCTTTGGAATGGTTAGATCTTGTGTTTATGTACTTTAAATTTGTGTACATCTAAATATTGGACTACTTCTTTATTTGTTTCTACCATTGTCGCAAAATGTAGTTGGTTGAAGAGTCTGTAAAATGCTTTCCTTATTTTACCGGGTTTTTTTTTCATTTATGCCTCCATTTAACAATTGGAAACAAGGTAACGAATTGTTTTAAATTTACGTAAAAATAATTTTTATCACCAGTAACAAACCATTGCTTGATGAAGTAAAATTCACAGTAAAATTCATAGTAATGCGGCGTGTCAGCTTTTGTTTAGCGATTCAAATTTTTTTATTATAATAATTATAATACTAGATAGAAATATTATAATAATTGCTCTACTTTGTATTGGGCACTTTTTAAAACTAAATGCTACGAACTGTAGATTTTACTCAATTAGTTCTTACCCTTATAGTCATCCGTAGACAGATCTGTTTCGCAGCTCATCAGTACGGTTAGACAGCTGATTGCTTTTAACCCAGGATTGAAACCCGACCAAACTGGCGTCAGTTGGCGATTCTACCTCTGAGCTACGAACGCTCGAGAAAAAGAGGCAGACTTTTTAGCGTGTATATTATCATTATACACGCCTAATAGCTGAGAGTGTTCTAATTCATTACTGAATGAACAATATGAACAAATGTTTAATTTAGTATTGCCTATTATTCCAATGTAACTCACCACGCCGTCAATCCAATTTTCTATCATTGTCAACTTATCACCTTCAAAAAAGGTTATTGACTATATAAAGGATAGAAGTATATATATATATATATATATATATATATATATATATATATATATATGCACACAAATGTTTACTCTAGTATTGACGACAATTTCATTTTTTTAATTATTTTCATCTAATTATATTAAAAATTATTTATGGCTAATATATATATATATATATATATATATATATATATATATATGTCTGTGTGTGTGTGTGTGTGTGTGTGTGTGTGTGTGTTAGTCATCCGCAGACAGACACGTCCCGCTGCACTATAGCTCATATATATATATATATATATATATATATATATAAACGTCTAATTTAGTATTGTCGACTATTGCAAATCATCAACCCATTTTTTATTATTTTCATCTAATTATATTAAAAAAATATTTATGGCTAATATATATATATATATATATATATATATGTGTGTGTGTGTGTGTGTGTGTGTGTGTGTGTGTGTGTTAGTCATCCGCAGACTGACACGTCCCGCTGCACGAAAGCCTATATATATATATATATATATATATAAACGTCTAATTTAGTATTGTCGACTATTGCAACTCATCATCCATTTTTTATTATTTTCATCTAAATACCTTCATTTCTTTTGTATTTATTTCCCCGTGAGCCAAGACACCTTACCTTCTATTACATACATTTATGTCAAACTCGTACTTTTATATCACAGTCTATCGTTTCTTTTGTTGTTATGGGCTCGTATTATCGCTACTGAAATCAGTGTCTTCCCACTAAAAGGTCTTGAGGGTTTTTGCCCTTTCACTTCTTGTGCCTACTTTTATTTCATGTGTGTCCTTTTTACGTTTGTATCGCGTCATAAATTTATAGAACTTAACTTGTAAACGTCCCCACTTGAAAGGAATAGTTACAAACTTCCCAGTGAAAATGTATGCTTTGTCTGTTCAAGTGTCTTTGTACAATTTTCACCGTCGCCTTTCCTTATCATCTTTCATCTCTTCTTCTTCATTTATTTCATTCTTTCTCCTCTTTGTTCTTCATATTTCTTCTGTTGTCTCTTTTCATACTTAACCATTTTTCATTCATTTATTCTTATTAACTGAATACTTTTTCATATATTTTTCTCTCTTCCTTTCGCCTTTTCTGTTTCTCATTTCTGTCTCTCTTTTAGTTTATATTTTCTTTTCTCTTGATTTTATTCTCTTACACCTTATTTTGTCTTTCTTTTTCCCATTATTCGTATACATCTCATTCTTTCTTTTATTTTTCTTCTCTTTATTATTCTATTTTCTCATTTATTTCTCTTATTTATTTACTATTTCTATTTTTCTCTCGTTCTTTCTTTCAAACTGTTTGTATTTTTTCTCTTTCTTTCTATTTGTATTCACCATTATTATCTTTTATTTTCTTTTATTACTGTTTTCATTCATCCATTCTTTTCTATTTTTCTTCCCTTCTTTTTCCTATTTTTCCTTCTTTCTTTTTTGATTTGTATATTCTCTCACTCTCTCTCTTTCGTACTCTTTTTTCTCTTTTTATATTGTTTAATTACTAATTTTATTCATTTCTTTCTTTCTTATGATTTTCATGCTTCTTTTTCTTTCTCTATAACTTTCTCTTTCTTATTCGTATTCTTTTTTCTTTTCTCCCTCATTTTTTTCTCTTGCCTTTTTTATCTTATTGTTTATATTATTTTTTCAATTTTCCTCTATCTAAATCTTTTTTCCTCTCTTTTTTTCTTTTTGTTCTTAGCATACGTCTCTCAAGAGCATACTTTCCAAATTACTGCTATCTTAACTTGCTTAAATCTATGGTTAACCGTTATCTTTCCCACGTATACCAATAAACTATGCCCCTTAATCTGCTCGAGTGGCTCTTAGAATTTTTACATCATTGTAAAAACATAAGTATTCCTCTTTTTTATTTCTTCTGTCTGTCTTTTCTTTTTTTTCATACACTTCGGTGTTTTTTCTAAATTTTTTTGTTGCATTTTCTCTCCCTATTGTCTTTATTATTAACTTTATTCTACCTTCATTTTCTCGTTCTTTCTTTTCCTTTCTGGTTCTTGTTTGTCGTGCTTCTTTTTCGTTATTTTCATTTAATTTACCATTTTGTTTCTTCATCCATATTTCTCATCTTTCTTTCTATCTTCTTATAATTTTATCTACGTTTCTTTCTATCTATCCTTTTTTTATTTTTAGTGTTTTTGTTTATATTCGGTATAAAATTTCAGTCATCTTACCAGGGCTGGTGCAAGTGTCATGTTCCCCATCCTAATCTCTGATATTCCTCAAATCTATAATATTTGTACTTTCTATGAATACTACCTTTTATTGTAGTCTCATTATGCACAATAATAGATCATATGCAATATAAGTGAACTATTGAAACCGAAAAATTGAAAATAATTACAGTGAACATAAATACAAATTAGAGATATTCCACTTTAAATTAATCAACGTTTTGCAACAGTTTTTAAGGTCAACTCTAAATCTTTCTTGCTATAAAAGTTAAATAATTTAAAACAAATCCACTATTATGGATAAAAAATAGTAAATTTTATATAGTATGTTTTTCGAGACTTAGCAAAAGCAAAACAAATTTACTGATTTCAGCAAAAAACATCCAGAATCCGGAGAAATTTTTCCTATTTTAATAGTTAATTTTTAATAGTTAATTTGTAACGTATATAAATGTAGTTAAAAAAAAGCAAATATTAAGATGGAAAGAGTCACCAAGAACTGAAGATTACTCCAATCAAGCTCTCACCCATTGGTTGTGGGTTCGGCGTTAGTACACACCGGCTCTGCATCTCACTAAATTTAGAGATTTATCTCTTCTCGTTTGTAAAATCATATTTTTAATTGTCACTCAGTCAGGTACTTGCCACACTTGATATACGCTTGGGCGATCATGTCTCTTTCAATCCATGTCTGACTAGGCAGATTTTCCCTCAGAAGCTTGCAATTTCTTTCTGCGGTAGACTGGTTGCCAACCAAGGCCTTAGAACCCAGTCTGTCTTACTATTCATAGCTGGAGGAAGAAGAGATGTATTAATACCTTTCTCAAGGGTATTTGAACGTAAGTTAATACAACGAATTCAACTGGAATTCGAACTCGGATCTCCGATTTCTCAATCCGAGCCGATATCCATTATACATTTTTCGCTATCGATAATCACAAAAGTCGTATCGGTGCTATAATGAAAAGTTACAGGTATCGAGTCTCGTTCGAAATCTCCTGTTCAAATGTTATTCTTATTTCTTCTTTTATGTGTAGTATCACTTCAAGGCTTGTCTAATCATGGCTCTCCACAACTTCTTATCTTTTATAACTCTAAGAAATGGTTGATTCTTTATTATCTCTCTCAGACCCTGTTCTGCCATTCATTTTCACACGCTGTTTAGGTAACCTACTTGCTAATGACATCTGGCCAGCTTGCCTTCAGTATGTCTTGTGAATGTCAAATCTTCCAAGCCTTATTTCCTCATTATGTGTTTGTTATAGTGAAACATCCTGCCATCCACGAGAATGGAATGCTCTAGATTATTAAGGACGGTGACAAGCGGTACGAGAGCAAACGTCTTAGGCGAAGGCATTCTCTAGTTAATAGTTTATTCCGCTCCTACTCGTTGATTGCTTATCTGTATCTTATTGTTAATTGTACAATAGTACAATAAATCCGTTATATCTATTTCCTGTGTCGAATACCATTCTTCCACTGATCTTTGCACTGATATTCCTTTTCAGGATATATTAGTGTCTCTTTCTGATTCTAAGTGTATTACTTTTGTTCCGATTGTCCTTAAAACGTTTTCGTTGATCACAAGTTCCTTTAATGAAATTCCCAGCATGCTTCTGCAGACTTTTTTGATACTCTGAGTCTGTTATGTAGTGTTTGACGTTCACTTTCATATAGGTGGATTATATGAATCTTCTGAACACAGCTCATCGATCTTTTCGTTGACTCTCGCATATTTTTTAATGACTCAAATACTTACTGGTCTCGCCGGATCTGGAGAGGGTGTAAAATAATTATGAGGTTATAGCGTCAATGGAGCATCCATCCGAGGCATTACTTATCCTCTTGCATTAAGTTGGCGTCATTTTTCGGAGCTTAAAGCGGAAGTGACGAGAGAGATTGAGCGATTTTTGAATGGCGACCAAATATCACTGTAAATAGGTTTATATCTGGTGTAATGGAAAAAAGGATCATAGAGAGAAATCGGTGAGCCAAGTTCGAATTTTTGTTCAAGATTATTACATTTGCACTTGCAAAAACAGCCTATAAAATCACCTCACCTCCCCAACTATGGATTAAATAGTATAGGTAACAGAACTCTCTACAAAATAAACGGATGTGCTCGAAAATGTGTAACCAGACTGAAAAGAAATCACCGAGAATTGCAAAGTCCTTTCAATTCAAAACAACTCTGATGATATAAATTTTTCCTTAATCATTTCTTTTTATACACATGTATGAACCAAGCAAGACAATATACATATGTATGACCCCAGTAGAAAGTTTTCACAGTGGTGCAGTGGATATCGGCTCGGAACGAGAACTCGGGGCGCCGAGTTCGAATTCCAGTTGAATTCATTGCAATCACTTACGCGCAAATACCCTTGGGAAAGGTATTAATCCGTCTCTTCCTTCCTGTTATGGGTTAAATAACAGAACAGGTTGGTTTTTATAGCCTTGGCTGGCAACCAGTCTATTGCAGAAAGCAATGGCAACTTACTCTGGGATAATCTTCTGCACTGTCAGTTATGTCACTTTCGAGACATGATCGCCCAAGCGTGTATCACGTATGGCACTTAACTGTGTGAACCCATTAAAACAGCATACATATGTATGACCCTAGCAGAAAGTTTTCCCAGATATCTATCTGTTGATACTTTCAGCTTTCGATTCAACCGCCTTGTCGAACTAAGATTTTCCGCTGACTTGAAGTAGAAAGATAATATTGAATCTATTGCTAGGTCCGCTGCTAGAAAAGATGGTTCCCTATACGGTGCAAGATAATTTCTTCTCGCTAGAAACCATCCTCGGCGGCATACCTCCACTCGATGCTCAGACATTTTTTTTTAATGATATCACCCCAAGCAAGGCGAAAACGCCACTGATGCGCAGGGGGCTACGTAAGAGTGAAAAGATTGGAAAAGAGAGAAACCGGAAACCACAACCTAAACAGGAAACAAGGGATGAGCCTCTTCACCTGTTCAATAGACGTGGGTGGAGTGTGAACCGGGCGATAGTTTAGACTATCTACTCCAATTGAAAAAAAATAAAATAAAATAAAATAAAAAGAGTGAAAAGATTGGAGAAGAGAAAAACCGGAAACCACAACCTGAACAGGAAACAAGGGATAAGCCTCTTCACCTGTTCAATAGACGTGGGTGGAGTGTGAACCGGGCGATAGTTTAGACTATCTACTCCAAAGGTCTCTGCATAGTTGCTCCCCGATCTCACCAATATGCCTTATTATCTCATCCTTAAACTGTTGAATTGTCGTTGGCTTTTTGACATAGATCTTACTTTTGAGATGATCTCAAAGGAAGAAATCTAAAGGCGTCAAGTGGTTCAATCGTGGTGGCCAATTAACATCACTGTTTCGAAAGATGATGCGACCTGGGATATTCAATAAAGCCATTGTTGTCTTGTTTGTGTGGCATGTGTCGCCGTCTTATTGAAACCACTATCCATAAAATTCAATTCAGGCCATAATTGACATGATTCAAATAACATTATCCTCCAGTTAAATCAATAAAATTTCACAAAAAGCAGATTTATTTACCGCTAACTTTGATTTATCCTAATGAAACACCCTATACATTAATGTATGTCTGTACAGTGTCCGCTAAAAATTTATACACAATTCAAGAATGGAAAAACTCAGATATTGTAATACTAAATTTATTCAGATATCACGCGATTAATACAAGTTTCCTTTTGAACTCTACAGTCACAAGTGATGCTCAAAATGGTGACTTTTAGCTTCCAGACATTCATTAGTACAGTGCACTACTGCTTTTGCAAAATTGGCAAAAGTGTCCAGTGAGATTGCTGCGCATATATATTCAATTTCTTGTCTACCGAACCGACAGTGTAGTCGGTCGGTTGCGTTACACATCGCAAATTCATAAAACTAGGAAAGTTACTTTTCGAATCAACAATCACAAGAGATGCTCACAATGGTCGTTTTTAGCTTTCAGATATTTATTAGTGCAGTAAACTACTGCTTTGGCAACGTTGGCTAAAGAGTCTAGTGGGATTGCTCCATATAAATTTTCAATTTCTTGTCTGATGGCCGCCATTGTCATGCCATCTGTAGAGAAAATATCGTACCACAGTAAACAATGTTACTGCAATTTGATAAAAGTACGAATGACATTTTTTTCTTTTCCTGAAGTGTGCATACATTTTCCGAAATTTTATAACATACTAGGCCCTGTTTAGTTTTTGCTTTTTCTTCTTTTTTCTCAAGTATTAGGACTTTATACGTTTATATCAAATGCCTGAATATGAATTTATTTTAAACTGAATAAATTAATGAAAACATAGATGAGATCACTATTTTTACATTTATTTTTGAATTGGGTAAAGTGCTTTGCCCGTGGGATGTTTTTTTTTTGTTTTTGTTTTTTTGCAATCAAATACATAGGACTAAGAACGAATGTGTCAGGCAAGATAACTGCCAGTTGTTTTCAGCTTTGCAATATTAAGAAATGTTGACGGTGCGTTTTGATCTGACGTTTTATTGTATTTTTAGAAAAGAAAATATAATTGCTGTCTGTACATTAATTTAGAACCTAAATTAAAGAAACAAAACAAAAAAATATTTTACATTTTTCCCCTGTCTAGAGGGTGTTAAAATTAATGTGATCGCTTGCCTGACGGATGAACGATAGTCACATTGTAAAAATCCATAAAAAAAATTAAAGAAATTACCACGTGCCTTTTATAGACACGAGGATTCTAGAACCCGTCCCCTCGTTAGCTATAAAAACGCCGCCTTTTGAGAATCTGTGGACTAGTTTTGTGCAGACTAGAGGAGAAAGAAGAAGGTGGTTTTACCCAATGAATATTGCTTCTGTTGGTGCTAAGACTCTTTGTAAACTTTACGGTAAATGCGTCTAATCGGTGATAAGCCACAACAACAGACTTTGTTTTAAGGCTACCGTCTGCATTCAGTCGCTATCGTCGTTCGACCGCGGGTAACCACCTGTTACCAGTAGTTGCGTGAAAACGCAACACCTTGTCAAGCAAAGGTTAACAATATTGTTTCGTAGCCCGTTAATTCTGAAGTGATTTCGAGCTTCAATTGATTCGATTTCCCTGTAGCATAGCCTCGTTCAAATTCTTACATTAATAAATATCGATAACACGGTCTCCGATGCTGTCTGGGAATAAGTTCACTCTCTTTGAGATGGCGTTCTAATCGCAAGATGCACACGCTCTGTCAAAATTCCATTGTCTTGATTTTGACCTTAGAAATGTTGTCGATAATCGGTAGCACTAGCCATTATTCTACAAGTCGGGAAGGGGAATGAATCGAGAGAGTACGCCATGAGCATTTTGAATGTCTGCAAGCAGTGATGAAGAGCATCATTAAATTCAGGAACAAATACAATGCTGAACTTTCGGACGAGTGAATAAAACATTGAGGGATTGATTAACACTTAAAAGACGGTGCAATAGAATATATATATATATATATATATATATATATATATATATATATATACATTTCTATAGGACAAAAATCTATTCATATTATTTCATGTCTCGCGCTTTCTTTCCCAGGATTAGGTCGGAAACAAAATTCCCGCACAATGTATATTTACAATGATATACAAACTTGTGCGACAGCGTTGTTTTCAACTAATGTAACTTGTGGTGCAGTGAATATTAGCTCGGAACGAAAATTTGGAGAGACGAGTTCGAATACCAATTGAATTCGTTACATTCACTTACGAACAAATATCATTGAGAAAGGTAATAATCCGTCACTTCACGCTCCAGCTATAGGTTAAATAGCAGAACAGACTGAGTTCTATAGCCTTGTTTAGCAACTAGTCTATCGCAAGAAGTAACGGTAACCTGCTACAGGAAAATCTTTAGTCTAGTCTACGATGGCCTAAGCGTGTATCACATATGCCACTTAACTGACTGAATATATATATATATATATATATTTTACATAAAAAATTCTAAAATTCTACATTCGTTGAATAACTATTTCAACCAATGTAGAATTTGGAACTGTTTGATATAATATACATATTTGGGTCTGTAAATAGATAATACTATTTATACAAAGCCTGCACCGGGATCATTTTTAACATTGATAAACTTATTATTAATAAGATCTAGTTTTTGGAATTTTATCTGTATGCTGTTCTTTCTGTTTATTTAATATATATATATTGCATTCTTTAATAACTATTCTCAAATATTCGTGTCAGTGGACGAAATAAAATACCGTTTAAAATACCGTCTACTCAAATTACCGAACGAACCTGTTTGGTCAAGCAGTACAAATTTATCTTTATATATAGAAATTGTAAAGTTTTCTCCTCTAACATTGTGAAGATGATTAATACAGATTCGTTCGGTAATTAAAAATATAAGATAATTTTTTTAAAAATCCATTTTAAGATATTGAACAGGAAAATTTATCGCCATCGTAGATATGCCCATATTTGAGTAGACGTATGCTCGGGTGTAATGAATGCTTTAAAACTAATCCATGGACCTGGAGCCCAGACTCTTTGGACGTTGGCACGAAAGACTAAAAAGCAATAGTTGTTTCCAGTTAAAGCAAAACCGTAGACATCAAATAAGTTTTTGTCGTCGTAAACTGAATTTTGAAGGCTAAATAAGTCTTCTGAGTAAATGGTATCATGGCTGAGACAAAGAATTACAATTATACCTACTTAGAGTCAAACCCAAAGCAAAAATTAAAATAAAAGGGCTGAAAAAAATACAGACATACAGGCAGATAAACAGACACACACACAAACATCTTACCTTATATATATATATATATATATATATATATATATATATATATATTATCGATTTTCTGCACTATTGTAAGAACTGCAACCTTGAAATTTCTGAATATCGTTTCTTATGTCTTTGTCTATGAGTGTATCAAATTCGATTAAAATCCGACTACTCCTTCTATAACCCGATTTTTTCGATTATCGATTTTCGATATTTATAGGGGTACCTCGACACAAAACCTACCTAAGAACACTCGCAGCCGCTTATAGTACAACTGTGTAAATCTTCAAGAAAATCGGTTCAGCCGTTTCGGAGTCTATAGGTAACGGACACACACACACATACAGTGACACACACATACACACACAGAGACAAAGTTCCATTTATAAATAAGTTTAGATATATGTTTACAAAATTATCTGCTGCCTCGATGCATTAAATAATGATAGCAATAAAGAAGGATTGCGTAAAGGAAAAAGGACAGTGTAAATGAAGAAAAGAAAGAAGGGCTGTGAAATGAAAAAAAGGCTACTTGAAGAAAATGAAGAGCTACGTAAAGAAATGTAGGAAAGAAAGGCTACTTGAAGAAAATGAAGGGCTACGTAAAGAAATGTAGGAAAAAAGGCTACTTGAAGAAAATGAAGGGCTACGTAAAGAAATGTAGGAAAAAAAGGCTACTTGAAGAAAATGAAGAGCTACGTAAAGAAATGTAGGAAAAAAAGGCTACTTGAAGAAAATGAAGACCTACGTAAAGAAATGTAGGAAAGAAAGGCTACTTGAAGAAAATGAAGGGCTACGTAAAGAAATGTAGGAAAGAAAGGCTACTTGAAGAAAATGAAGAGCTACGTTAAGAAATGTAGGAAAAAAAAGCTACTTGAAGAAAAAAGTGCTACGCGAAGAATAAAATGAAAGAATGAAGGGCTACGTAAAGGAATAAAGAAAAAAAAAGAAGAAATATATGCTACGTAAAGAAAGCAACCATACAAATCATTAAAAGAACGTGCTAATAGTTACCATAAGACATGAGATAATAAAAAGAAATGAACGAAAGAATCAGTGAAATAACGAATTAAGTCAATAAAGAGGGAACAAACATAAGACAGACAGGAAGAAAAACGTATTAAAATTAAGTGAAAAATGAAGATTTCTATCAAACAAACGAATGCTATGTTTGTTTTGAGCGCATTCTCCAAACTGGGCCAATGTTCTTCAATCTCCGTCCAATCTGAATGTCTTTCCCTGCAATTAGTGTTCCCATCGGAGCCACAACAACAGATTCTGAAATGCAGCAACCCGGTTCGGTGTACTGAGAGGAATTTGCGTGGCTACAATATGCATATATAAGGATGTTGGCCTGCATGGAATTTCGTGATTGGAAAAGAAAGCCAGAAATAATAAAAGCGATATCTCGAATGTCAGCTTGTTTAAGGTGTTACGGCGACGAGCAGTATAGTTGAGGAATGCTAGTGATTAATTTCAATGTTGGTTCTAAGATATTATGAATAAACATTGAAACTATTCTTTAAAAATGACTTCTTTTTTTTTCTTTTTTTTTTTTTGATATGAATATAATATCCAGGATTATTAATCGGAATGCAATGCTCCGTGTCAGTCAGTTAAGTGCCATACGTGATACACGCTTTGGACGATCATGTCTCGAAAGAGACATGACTGGGCAAAAGATTATCCCGCAGTAAGTTGCCATTGCTTTCTACGGTAGACTGGTTGCCAACCAAGGCTATAGAACCCAATCTGTTCTATTATTTAACCCATAACTGGAGGGAAGAGACGGATTAATACCTTTCCCAAGGGTATTTGTGCGTAAGTGAATGCAACGAATTCGACTGGAATTCGAACTCGGCGCCCCGATTTCTCGTTCCGAGCCGATATCCATTGCACCACAACGCACATCCTTGTGCTCCTATCGCATGCTCCTTGTACATACGATAAATAAATGAAGTCACTAGGTTTGAAGGAATACTATATTTCCTCAAACCAAGTACACAGGAACTACGGAATCAGACACTCTAAAAAATAACATAAATCACATTTCTTGAAGACTTCCAACAGCGGCAACAATTAAAAGCAATAGCACATATGACTCAGAGAAAATAATTACATGATCAATACGTTTTTTCATACTATGTCTATCAAAAGGTTAAAAAGAAACGCCTCCCTTAATGCTAGAAAGAACGATAACAAATTTTGGACTTTAAAAATATATTTTCCAGACTAATTATTTAATAGAAATATTGTATAAATTTCAACCAACTGTAGTACTGACTGCTCGGTCAATGAATGATAAATATTCAATTATATAAGGAAACAAATATCATTAGGCACAATTGTCTGCCAAGAGGGAAAGCCAGTCCCCATTAGAGAAGCCTTCTTGTGCACATTTATTTGTCCAAAACTCAAAGAGACCCACACTTGTTAATACTATAACCGTATTGAGTGGACGTTAGTTACAGTCTCTGGGGGAGATAAATTATCATCTAGCGGGATCAAGAGTTTAAACAGAGCGTGTGCGCTCAAGCCATCAGTCACGATTACGTTTGCTTGCATAATCATTCCAACACTTCCGTCTCCGCAATGTCCATCACAAGGATGATAATCAGGCACTTTCAAAGAAGTTACACGCCGAGATCTTCTTCCTAGACCGATAACATCAAGAAGTCACTTTCCTGACAAATCAACCTTAGTATGATTCAAACCCGGTTGGAAGGCGAGCGTACTAACCCTTCGACCAATCAAAAAAATTTTCATTTAATACCAGTGGCAGCTAAAATGGATACCATGTGTAAAGGCTGTTTATAAAAATAAAGAAATAATCAAGATTTTGATAATCCATCAATCAGTTAAGTGCCATACATGATACACGCTTTGGACGATCATGTCTCGAAAGAGAGATGACTAACTGGGCAGAGGATTATCCAGCAGTAGGTTGCCATTGCTTTTTGTGGTAGACTGGTTGCCAACCAAGTCTATAGAACCCAATCTGTTCTATTATTTAACCTATAACTGGAGGGAAGAGACTTTCCCAAGGGTATTTGTGCGTAAGTGAATGTAAGGAATGCAACTGGAATTCGAACTTCATACAAGTTCAAATAAAAGGTCAGTAAGGAAACGCCAAACAATGCTAGAAAAAGCAATTAAAATGTCTGGACTAGAGAAAGTTATTTTCCTGAAATAGTGTTTTATGAGAATGATTTTATAAATTTCCACCGACAGTAGTAGAAGCAGCTCGGTCAATAAATGCTGTACGTTTCCTTATAACGAAACGGCTAATGTGACTATTATAACAATTGATATTGGTAACTATTAAAGTTGTGTTCAGTAGAGATGTTGATTATTTCTACTGCCAATGATTTTGAATGCATGTAGTACTTACATTTACATGTCGATTTGTTGTCTCTAACCCAAAATCTCTTCTCAATTTCATTCTGACATGTTAATCAGATAGTATTCACATTAAAGCTCCCCGGAGCGGTTTGTATTAGAATTTAAAATACCTTTCCAATTAATTCAAAGAGCTTTGTAATTCCAAAACAGTAATTATTTGAACATTCATTCCACTATTGCAATGCGAGTTCTATTTTATTGTCGGATTGCTTTTTAAGTTTATTTCAAGAAATTTTGAAAATAATATAGAATTTAGAGAGGAAAAGAGAAATAAAGAGAGGAATAGAATAGAATTTAGAGAGGAAAAGAGAAATAAAGAGAGGAATAGAATAGAATTTAGAGAGGAAAAGAGAAATAAATTGAGAAATATTATAAACGGGGAATCAACGACAGAACGAAAGGATTGCAAAGTCAGATCTAAACAAAACACCAAATGAAAGGACAGAGATAAACAATGAAACGTGAAAACATAGATGGAAAATGAATGTGACAGATGAAAAGACCGAGGTCAAGGAGAAAATGAATGTGAAATATGAAGTGACCAAGGTCGAGAGAAATCGAATGTGACATATGAAGAGACCGAGGTCAAGAGAAAACGAATGTGACAGATGAAAAGACCGAGGTCAAGAGAAAACGAATATGACATATGAGACATATGAAGAGACGGGAGGTCAAGAAAAAACGAATGTGACATATGAAGAGACCGAGGTCAAGAGAAAACGAATATGACATATGAATAGAGCGAGGTCAAGAGAAAACGAATGTGAAATATGAAGACACCGAGGTCAAGAGAAAACGAATGTGACACGTAAAGAGACCGAGGTCAAGAGAAAACGAATGTGACATATGAAGAGACCTAAGTCAAGAGAAAACGAATATGACATATGAAGAGACCGAGGTCAAGAGAAAATGAGTATGACATATGAATAGAGCGACATCAAGAGAAAACGAATGCGACATATGAATAGAGCGAGGTCGAGAGTAAAAGAATGCGATATATAAATGGACGAATGAAGTAGGTGACGAATGATACCTGTGGACAGACCCGGATTGAGAGGCAACGAATGAAACCAGTGGACAGTCCGGGGTAGTGAGGCGACGAATGAAACCCGTGGATAGGCCGTGGTTGTGAGGCAACTATTTAAACCCGTGAATTGCCTGGGACAAAGAGATATAATGAATCATATGAACACCGATATATAAGTATAAATAAGAAGTACTTGGTCAGACTGAGATACTAACAGACTGATATAGATAAAGAAAGTGACATTTTAAGAAATTGAAATAGATAAAAATGAAACAGATGAACACACGTAGAGAGATAGAAAAAACGAAGCATGAACAGAGACAGATATTTAACAAATAATTTTTTTTTTAATCATATCACCCCAAGCAAGGCGAAAACGCCACTGATGCGCAGGGGGCTACGTAAGAGTGAAAAGATTAGAAAAGAGAAAGCCGGAAACCACATCCTAAACAGGAAACAAGGGATGAGCCTCTTCACCTGTTCAATAGACGTGGATGGAGTGTGAACCGGGCGCTAGTTTAGTCTATCTACTCCATGTATGTGATGAAAGAAAACAGAATGATATAGGTAGATAAAGAACGAAGCATGAATAGACTACGATATATATATAAGAATGAAGCTCTTTAACAGACTGTGATGGATGGATATATAAATATGAAGTGACTTAGATAGATATGAGACCGAAAATGAATAGTATATAAAACCAGGAAATTTAAGCATAAATCCAAAGAAAGTATGAGCTAATGTTAATCACAAGTAAAAAATTAGAATGACAAAAATTGGAATAAAACGAAATTTTATGTGACTAGTTAAACTCTCAAGACGAAACAGAAAAAAGTTTTATATTACTGAAAATAGATTTGATGCGCTAACTAAAAAGAAAGTACCTAAACTTATTTATAAATGGAACTTTGTCTCTGTGTGTGTATCTGTGTGTGTCTGTGTGTGTGTCCGTTACCTATAGACTCCGAAACGGCTGAACCAAATTTTCTTGAAAATTTACACAGTTGTACTATAAGCGTGTGCTAGGTTTTGTGTCGAGGTACCTCCGATAAATATCGAAAATCGATAACCGAAAAAAATCGGGTTATAGAAGGAGTAGTCCGATTTTAATCAAATTTGATACACTCACAGACAAAGACATAAGAAACGATATTCAGAAGTTTCAATGTTGCAGTTCTTACAATAGTGCAGAAAATCGATAATATATATATATATATATATATAGATAGATAGATAGATAGATAGATAGATAGATAGATAGATAGATAGATAGATAGAAGGCCAGATGTTTGTGTGTGTGTCTGTTTATCTGCCTGTATGTCTGTATTTTTTCAGCCCTTTTATTTTAGTTTTTGCTTCGGATTTGGCTCTAAGTAGGTATAATTGTAGTTATTAGTCTCAGCCATGATACCATTTACTCAGAGGACTTATTTAGCCTTCAAAATTCAGTTTACGACGAAAAAAAACTTATTTGATATCGATACCAGAAAATCAAAATTCGACTTACATCCACTCATTTTTCTTTCAGTCTACGGTTTCGTTTTAACTGGAAACAACTTTTGCTTTTTAGTCTTTCGTGCCAACGTCCAAAGCGTCTGGGCTCCAGAGCCATGGATTAGTTTTAAAGCTTTCATTACATCCGAGCAACGCCGGGCTATACTGAATAGTGAATGAATAAATGAATGAATGAATGAAATTAACAAAATAAAGAAAAAAAAAGAATGAATGATGCAAGCAAAAAGAGGAAAGAAAGCAGTGGAAAAAGAAAAGATAAAGCAAGTCATTAGAAATCTAAATGAGGAAACAAAGAAAGGATATTGAAAAACAAGTGTTTCAAACGGAACAAATTAAATTGTTCCCGCCATGTTTTTGAGCGTCGACGTTGTTTGTTCTGTCTTTAATTAGAAATGTGTGTTCTCTTCATAATCCAGTGAACGTTTCGATCAAACCAATGAGAAAATGGTTGCAGATTTAATTAATCCTTTAAAAACAATCGTTACGAGAATCGCAGTTATTTTTTTCTCCTTTTCTCCTCTCTCTCTCTCTCTCTCTCTCTCTCTCTCTCTGTTTCTCTGTCTTACTCTCATACTCTTTCTCTACTCTTTCTCTTTCACACTTTGCCACTCATAGTTTACTTTCTTCTTGTCCTCATTTCTCTCTCTCTCTCTCTCTCTCTTTTTCTCCCTTTCTTCTATCATCATTTTTACAATATTTTGTCACGTTCTTTTCACTCGCAATTTATCTTTCTTTTTTTCTTTTTTTTCTCTAACTTTCTACTTTTTTCTTTCTATAAAAGAATTATTTTCGTTTTTCTTTCCTCACTTCCTTTCTCTTGTCTTTGATCTATCTATATTTCTTTCTCTCTTTCTCTCTCTATCCCTTCTTAATCCTTCTTTCTCTGATTTTTTCTTTTCTTGTATCTCCCTATCTTTGTCTCTCAGTTTCTCCTTTTCTCTCTTCCCTCTTCTCCCTCTTTTCATGCTCACTTTCTTTCTTCTGCTCTTCTCTCTTCCGTTTCTATTTTGTTTTGGCTATGAAATAATTCCTATTAATTTACTTTTTCCACTTTTCCTTCCCTATCTCCGTGTGTGTGTGTGTGTGTGTGTGTGTGTGTGTGTGTGTGTGTGAACAAACGAATGAATTGTTTACCACTTACTTGCTACTCTGGTTTCAAGCATACCGGGGAATATTTTGTTTTTTAAAATATTGCTCTGCATATTCAGTACTTTAGTGTGTGCATTAACTGTCTGTCTGCTGATCTAATAAGTACTTATTTTACTGTTGTATATATAATTTTTTTTATAATCATTTCCTGCCAAGCAAAGCAATTTTACTGCGACTGGTGTGCATTGGGTTACACAAGAGAATGATGAGAAAGAGGAGAAAGTTATAAGGAGTGTCAGAGAATGAGTAAGAGAAGGATGAGAACACTGGTGTAAAGAGGACTGATGAGAGTAGAGTGGACAGAGAAAAGAACATGAGGGAAAGGATACGAGTCAGAGAGATAGGAGATTACAATTGACCTTACATTTAAATTCTTGAAGATTCTAGCTGTCAGGAAAGTAAGTATACGGAACGGAATTTCACAAGCAGGAATAAGATAAGAAATTGGTAGAGTAGAAGTTGCGGTTAAATTTTATTGGTTTCACTGTAAAAGGGTGCAACTAATTGCTAGTCTAGTAGCAGAGGGGGCACCAGGGAGCTAAGCCGTGAAAGTATTTGTAGAAAAGACAGAGGTTGCACGAGTAAACACCTATTGAGGAGGCACCAGTGACTTAAGTTTGTCCGAGCAGAAGCCATGAAAGTATTTATAGAACAGACAAAGGGAGGCCACATTTCGACGGTGGGGAAGTGGCTGCAGTCGAACCGCCAGATCAGTACCTATCACATTACAGACTCTCCTTTGGAGCCTGTCAAGAACAACGAGGAGAACGGCAGGGGCGCCTGACCATAAATGGCAGCAGTACTCCATGCACGGACGGATGGTTGACTTGTATATATGCAGGATGGATTCAGGCGGAAAAAACATCCTGGATCGACATAGTGACCCAACCTTCTTAGCAGTAGATTTTGCTATGGATTCAATATAGTGGTTCCATTTGAGGTCTGTATTGTGTATTGCTCTCCGGGAGAATCGCTTGGTCCATGCTTATGGGAGGCAGGAGAGGTTGCCTGTAATGGTTGACAGCTTGGTCTTAGACGCATTGAAGTTGACAAGCCACTTGGCGCAGGTTTTCTAATAAACCTATATCAATAAGAAAAGGAGGTAGATTCCTACCTCTCTCAAAGGTATTTTTGAACTTAGAACTCGGTTCTCTGATTTTCAATTGCTATCTGCTATTCATTACACCACTGTTATTGATTACAGTATCAAAGCTTGCATTGGTATTCCCAAGAGGTAACCCAGCTGGGTACTGACTACGATCGACGTTGATAGACTTTGGTGTTTGTTAAGAACCAGTTAATAGATGCATGTAATAATCCATCATGTCCAACATTTTAATAACGTGATAATATTACATGTTATATAAGAGGACTGATGCTACATGAAAGTTTTGTGTTCTTTTCTTTGTTTTTAGCGATAAAGGTACATTTACCAACGCACAGAAAAAAAGTGAGAATAAATACATGCGCCTCCACACAGATAAAAAAGAGAAAATGCATTCTCGTACACATCGAGAGGCATAACAAAAACAGAGAGAAACAGAAAGAAAAAAAGAGAAAGAAATAAAGAGAGAAAAAAGAAAGAGAAAAACAGAAAAAGAAATAAGAAAAAAAGAAGTAGAAACATGTATTCACCTACGCCAAGAGACAGGAGAAAATTCCCCTTAAGCAACAAAACTGGTTCATTACATCTTTACAGAGAATTTGAATTCAGATATGTCCTTCTCCTCGAGAACTGACTCTACTAAGGCTCTTTAAGTCTAGTCTGTCTTGCTGTTTTTCTTACATCTCGAGATTTACAGCCACGGTTTGCATACGATCATCGAAGTTAAGCAACGTAGAGTATAATCAATACCTAGATGGGTGATCGCTTCGGAATGCCAGGTGCTGTAAGCAAAGATCTGTGGGTGGCGTGATGGATAATGTCTCAAAATTATTAATCCGAGAGCCAAGTTCTAATTACATTTAGGTTCGTTATATTCACTATGAATCTACGTCTCCTCTCAACTATAGGTTAAGATTTGTACCACTAAAACTATTATCTCTAAAAATAAAATTTAATCGACAACAAATACTTACATTTTGGCATTAAATAACCCATAGTGATTGCCATGCTGGTAAATAAGATAAACTAACCAACTACTACTTGGGAATCCATAAAAGTTGCCAAAAAGTTTCGGAAATTTGGTCATAAAAAGATATTCTAAAACTTATTTTCCACCGCCTCCTTTGAAATGGTCCACTTGAACATGCATATATGATCTGCTGGAAAATGCTCAAATATGGATGCAGTAAATTCGATTGTATGTTATAAATATCGAAAAGACATAGAAATATAAAATCAATGAGAAAGGAAACAGAACTAATGAAGGTAAACAGAAAGACGTACTGAAGCAACACAATCTTCCCCTGCTGTATTCTATCCCCACTTTCCATTTAATATTGTTCTTTAATCTAATATGGATATAAGTGAGACGATATAGACAGAGAGAAAAAAATACAAAATGGAGAGTAAGGTGGAGAGCTAGGAAGATAGAGAGGGAGAGGAAAATAGGAATCCTAAAAAAAAAATTGATTCTAGAGACAGAAAGGTGTAAAGAGAATAAACCGTGTCACAATCCAGGAAACTAAATTAAATTATGTCTTTTTTTTTTCTTTTTTTTTCTTTAGATTTTGGCTTTGTGTGTGTGTGTGTGTTTTTCTTCTTTTCTTTTTTTAACAACCTGTTATTTGTGGTTCGAAGACTTTGGTACATGTTCTGTGCAATTTTGTCAATAAAACAGGTGATTATTAACTCTTTTGCCGCCTGCTCCAATATAAATTCAGTAGACATTTCATTGAGTAAATATTGCGTAAACAAACTCCGGAACGAGACTTGCTATAAAATACGGTGAGTGATCAAAAAACGCACACGAGGTCTCCTTCTCATAAATTCGAGTCGGAAATGAGGCAACCTACCCGAAACATTATTTCTTCGTCGTTTTCTTGTATTTCTTTGCTTTCTGTCTATAACATGTCTGACAATATAGACACTATCTAGAAAGTTATGCTCAATATTGAAAACAGTTTGTAGCCATTCATGATAATAAAAAGAAAAACAACTTCATTCGAATTCTATACTTATAAAATCTCTTTGGATACAATCAGAATATAATGTATTTAACGGAATAAAAGATGTATAGGCATTTCAGATAGCACATTCAGGAGAAAAAATCACTAATATATATATATATATCCGGCAGATTTGTATTACTTTAATATTGTTTTCAGCAAATACTCGTATTGGAATAGGCGCTCCGTTTATTTATTGGACACTATATTTGTTTAAACGTGACAAACGATAGCTCCATATACCCAGAGGGACACACGTTCGATTCCTGTAGGAGAGCGTTTTTTACTTTTTTTTATTATAAATATTCAAGCCTAATGTGAAAATAAATAAATATACTGTTAAATAAATAAATGGAACGTTTACATAAATACGTGTATCCGCTAAAAATAACATGTAAAATGATGTGGTACTCTCTTGTGCAAATTAATTGAAACAAAATGAATATCTTCCAAGGATCTTTCACCTTTTCCATGATCATTTATACGTCTTCTCTTGGTGTTGTTTTTCTCTTCCGAACGCATTTTACTTTACTTTTTGGGCTGTTGGATCCAAATTTGTTTCTTCGCCTTGATTATATGACTGATTGTTTAAAGGCTAACACTAAAAATATCCGCGATCTCTCTGTAAGATTTGCCAGTGTGTTCGTGCAGCGTTACAATTTTCGTGTCACTTCCTTGGAGTAACGTCCATCGCAGACAATTAATTTACAGTTGAGAAAATGGTTTATGGGTGTGATAAAAATCTGATGCAATCACGGATGTCGCAATATTTTTCCAGGACAAACAAATCTCATCATACACTTCGAAAACAGTTTCATATTTCTGCCTACCACTACAAATGAACTAATCTGAGGAAGGAAAATAGAAATCAATTACACCGTGTAACTCCAATGACCGTATGGCGAAAGAAAGGAAACTAAAGCAGTTGTTTCAATTAATTTGCACAAGGGTGTCAAACAGATTCATATTACTGGAAATGACTTAATCCGAGGAAAAAATAGAAGTCGAGTACACCCTGTAACTCCAATGGGTCTAAAACTGACCGTATGGCGAAAGAAAGGAAACTAAAGCAGTTGTTTCAATTAATTTGCACAAGGGTGTCAAATAGATTCATATTACTGCAAATGACTTAATCCGAGGAAAAAATAGAAGTCGAGTACACCCTGTAACTCCAGTGGGTCTAAAACTGAACGTATGGCGAAAGAAAGGAAACTAAAGCAGTTGTTTCAATTAATTTGCACAAGGGTGTCAAATAGATTCATATTACTGCAAATGACCTAATCCGAGGAAAAAATAGAAGTCGAGTACACCCTTTAACTCCAATGGGTCTAAAACTGAACGTATGGCGAAAAGAAAGGAACCTAAAGCAGTTGTTTCAATTAATTTGCACAAGGGTGTCAAATAGATTCATTTTACTGCAAATGACCTAATCTGAAGAAAAAATAAAAGTCGAGTACACCCTGTAACTCCAGTGGGTCTAAAACTGACCGTATGGCGAAAAGAAAGGAACCTAAAGCAGTTGTTTCAATTAATTTGCACAAGGGTATCCACATAAAAACCACTGATTTTGTGTCAGCCAGAGTCGCTACCCGCTAAACCATAGGCGCAGGGAATCAGAGAAGTGAAATTTTAGCGTGTTGTATATAAGCAGTGTATACACACACGGGATGTGCGTTATGGTACAGTGGATATCGTCTCGGAACGAGAAACCGGGGAGCCGAGTTTGAATTCCAGTTGAATCCATTGTATTCACTTACGCGCAAATACCCTTGGGAAAGGTCTTTATCCGTCTCTTTCTTTCAATTATGGGTTAAATAGCAGGACAGACTGGGTTCTATAGCAACCAGTCTACCGCAGAAAGTAATAACAATCTACTGCAGGATAATCTTCTGCCCAGTCAGTCATGTCTCTTTTGAGACATGATCGCCCAAGCGTGTATCACGTATGGCACTTAACTGACTGATACACACACGCCAGTCACCGATAATACTCAATTCATTTCTGAAGAGTAATGAATATATCTAAGAAGTGGAAACTATTCTTGAATTTTTTTTTCTCTAGAGAGCTCAGTCGGAATGTGAGCATAATATATTAGTTGAATATAAATCTATAAATCTCATTTGTGGTATACGATGATATATAAATTTGTATATACCAAGAAAATTAACACCTATAATTTCTATTTACAAAATACTAGTTTACTTAAAATAGAAAACAATTTGCTAAGTCGAAAGTGTATAAAAATGCTTTTATTGCCAGAAGATCCGCAGTAAAATTCCGCCCAGCTTCTTAAAAGATTTGACCTTCTTGACTGATCTTCTATTGTCACAACGTGGGATATTTAGAAAGTTCAATACTGAAGTTTGAAGGCACACTAGAAATAACGTGTGACGCTTTACGAAAATTAAGCATATTATAAAGAGATAAAAAAAACGACTATGTGTCTTTCACCGGACTTATTTAACTTAGGGAGCGAAGTGATTGTGAACAAACTAGAAATCCTACCAGGATTCATGATTGGCGGCCACAATCTTAACAACATAAAATAAGCAGATCACGTAGTAATGAGAGCAGACACAGAAAGCTGCAAAAACTATTGAAAGTAGGGAAGAAAAGACGTAAGAAAAGATTAATCATCAACTGCAGGAAAACAGAATGTAAGATTGTTAACAAAAGATAAGCCCATAGTCCGAATAGAAAATCGGAATTAGCAAAATCAAACAACTCGCTGCTGACCTTGAACGGGATCTACACTCTGTGGTGAATTGTGGCAAGAAGTGGCTTGTCAACTTCAATGCGTCTAAGACCAAGCTGTTGTCTGTCAATCATCACAGGCAAACTCTCCTGCCTCCCATAAGCATGAACCAAGCAAGTCTTCCTGAGAGCAGTACACTGCGCCTCCTCGGTCTTACCCGCTCTTCTGATCTCAAATGGAACCACTACATCGAGTCCATAGCTAAATCCACTGTTAAGAAGGTTGGGTCACTGTGTCGGGCCAGGATGTTTTTCCCGCCTGAATCCATCCTGCATATATACAAATCAACCATTCGTCTGTGCATGGAATACTGCTGCCATATATGGTCAGGCGCCTCTACTGTTCATCTCAGAGTTCTCGACAGGCTCCAAAGGAGAATCAGTAATGTGATAGGTACCGACTTGGCGGCTCGACTACAGCCACTTCCCCACTGACGAGATGTGGCCTCCCTTTGTCTGTTCTATAAATACTTTCATGGCTTCTGCTCGGACGAACTTAAGTCACTGGTGCCTCTGCAACAGGTGTTTACTCGTGCAACCAGATTGGCAACTGGGTCTCACCCATTTACAGTTAGATTAACCAAATGCAAACGACAATTCTACTCCTGCAGCTTCTTCTCTCGCACTTCCTACCTGTGGAACTCGCTTCCATATTATTGCTTTCCTGACGGCTACAACCTCCAGGAAATTAAATGCAATGTCAATACTCATCTATTAACCACTTGACTCCAGTTCTTTCACCACCCCGTATAACCTTTCCTTTCTCTCCACCTTTGCAACTGTCATCACACCTGTATTCCCATCCTTCCGTTGCTCCTTTCTAACTAGTTCGTCTTCCTCTTCACTTTCTTCTAATTAATCTTTTTACACTTATGTAGCCCTCTGCACATCAGTGGCATTACTGCCTTGTTCGGGGTGATACGATTAAAAAAAGGTGCGGAAATTCAAATATATGGAAATTGTTTTAAGAGAGGAGAGAAAGTGCGACACTGAATTACAAAGTATATTGGGATAGCCTAATATGTATTTCAAAAGCTAATCGAAGTAATAAGAAATAGATATTTTTTTACAAACAAGGAAAAGAACACTAAACTGTTACATATTGTCCTCCTGCATGGAAGTGAATGTTGAACAATATCTTCAAAAATGAAGTAAGAGAAATGTGGTAGACGGATGCTGAGAATAAAACAGACTGAGTATGTGAGCAACGACGAAGTCTTAGAGAAAATAGAAACAAAATGGACACGTATATTTAACATCAGAAAAAGCGATCAGCATTCTCGTGCATATAACGAGGAAAGATACATAGAAAAGTTGACACTCACAAGACCAGCTTTCTCTTTTCCAATCTTCTCACTTTGTTTTTTTTTTTTCAATTGCAGTAAATAGATCTATCTATCGCCCGGTTTACACTCCACCCACGTCTATTGAACAGGTTAAGAGGCTCATCTCTTGTTCCCTGTTTCGGATGTGGTTTCCGGCTTTCTCTTTTTCAATCTTTTCACTATTACGTAGCCCCCCGCACATCAGTGGCGTTACCGCCTTGCTCGGGGTGATGCGATTAAAAAAAAAACATATTTAAGGAATATGACAAACAGAAGAAAACGGTGCAGTTTCTATTTTTCGCCTTTAAATATTTGTCCGAACGCCGACTTGAACGAAATGCAGCATGAGCTGAAGTTTAAAATAGGTGTGCACGGCAATAAATTGCACTTTCGAAATAATTGTTTATTCATTTTTGAACTCCGGGAAAATAACGTTGCCAGAATCTCAGGTATGTAAGTTTCGGGTCTTTCTTCGAAAATTTAATTTCATCTTTGAACTATTCATTTCTTGCGGTTGTTTGAATTATTCTCCCTTTTCGTTTGTAGGTCAGGTGTTTATATTCTCTTCTTCTGTGTGCCTTGTCCTTTCAGGGCGTAGGCGATCATGGCCTTCTACGTCTCCCAATCCCAGGTGGCTCTTAGCAAACTTTCTCATGTAACATCTCGCAACTCCCGTTCTGTCATAACACCTGCTCAGGTCTTTCAAATATATTATACACAGCTTTCCTCTGTCTCTTTTCCCTCTATCTGTCCTGTTAGTATCAGGTTTTCCAAGCCCTCCTTTCTCATTACATGTCCCAGAAACTCCAGTTGTCTCTTCCTGGTGTTCAATATTAATTTCCTTTTCGTTTCTATTCTTTCCAATACCTCATCATTGCTCACATGCGCGGTACGTGATATTCGCAGTATCCTTCTGTAGAACCACATTTCAGTTGCTTCAAGTTTTTTCTTCATCTTTGATGATATTGTCCAGCATTCACTGCCATATTGAAGAACTGAAGTATATAGTCCTTGGTATGACGATAAACTACATCCGGCAACAAGACCTCTGACTGGGAGATCGGGGGTTTTGAGGAGAGTGGAACCACCTTAATTACTGTCATTCCCTGATTCACACTGACCCATAATCGTAGTATCTGTTAGGGACCGACCTATAAAGAAATACTAAACCTTCAAACAAAAATCAAAATAGTTGGAAAGTATAAAAATACATATTCATAGTAAAAAAAATTACCAATGATACAAACTTACTGTAAAATTATTTACAATATTTTTTAAAGCAAAATTAGCAGCAATATATTTTGCAGAAAAAATTATCAGCAAAGTATAACAAAATGACCTACAATACATTTTATCTGTAGTTTAAGGTATACAATTCCGTTCTATATATATATATATATATATATATATATATATATATATATATATATATATGGCTCTAAAGAGTGAGGACGTCATTTTGATTTAACCCGAGGAACCTTTCGGCCAACACTTGTCAAGGGTCACGTTGGCAAAATTTCATGAATAGGTAAATAAGAGGACAGAACAGAATGGAATATTTGCAACACTGGGAGAAGATGGAATTCGCTTAAAAATAAATTTATTAAGGAATATTAAAAAGTGAGGGGGGTGTAAACATATAAATTCCACAAGAGTGAAAATAAAAAAGAAAAAGGTTACACTCATAAACTCACCAGTAGTTGCAAAGAGCGTAAGAACTGCTCTTTCTGCCTGCACAGGCTCGGCTATTGGATTTTAAGGCCAATGGCCTCCAAAATACGTAGATGATATGACGAACGAGCACTGTGCAAGACAGAAAACCAACTGTCCTCATAAGAGGAGGCACAAGCCGGATTGTCCAACAGGTGTTGGCCGATTGCTGAATCAAGCACAGCCTGAGTCGTCCTTATATTGCTGTTAGAATTGCCCAAACGTAAATTCGCGGGGACATGCTGCGCAACCCGTGTCTCCAATCTCAGATTGGTTCGTCCTATGTATGCTGCATCGCAACAGCATTTAAATTTATAAACAACAGAATTTTTACGAAAATAGGACAACCGATCCTTAACAAAAGATGGAAACACAGGCCTTGTTTTTTAAACAACACGCAATTTTACTGAAAAATAGCCCGACGAAATATTAGCCGAAACTTTATCAGTAACAGCAAGACATTGTCTACCAAGCCAAGGTAATTTTAGGTATAAAGGACAGCGACTTGGCCCTTCAACTTTTGGTTCTTTAAACCGTTTAATTTTACGGGCAATAACCCGTTTCACAAAATTAATAGGGTACCCGTTCCCCTCAAATATATCATGCAGGCGTGTTATATATATATATATATATAATCATATCACCCCGGGCAAGGCGGTAAGGTCACTGGTGTGCAGGGAGCTACACCTGTTCCATAGACGTGGGTGGAGTATGTCTGACTAGGCAGATTTTCCCTCAGAAGCTTGCAATTTCTTTCTGCGGTAGACTGGTTGCCAACCAAGGCCTTAGTTCAATAGACGTGGGTGGAGTGTGAACCGGGCGATAGTTCATTCTATCTACTCCAATTGAAAAAAAATAAACAAAAAGGAAAAATGAAAAGATTGGAAAAGAGAAAGTCGGAAACCACACCCTAAACAGGGAACAAGGGATGAGCCTCTACACCTGTTCAATAGACGTGGGTGGTGTGTGAACCGGGCGATAATTGAAGCGATAAAATTGTGTTTAAAAATTTAGATTTCTGTATTAAATAACCCATAGAAGCGTTTATATGCCGGTAAGCAAAACCAAACCAAATTTTTTGTGTTTTTCCTAAGTTGACATTAGCTTTATGTCCATAGTTCACCAACTGACAACCATCAAAGCCCGGTTCTGCAATCGGTTGCTTTGAGGTCAGCTTCTACCTCATCCCTCTAGACGCTTAAATGTTTGATTTTCTGAGATGGCACTGGGTAGAATACCTATTTGATATCACTTACGATGAACCTAGAACATAATCATTTTAGATCAAAATTCTTTATAAAAAATTACATGTGGTCTGAATCGACCACTGGAATTTCCTGGCGTGAACCACATGGTACACTTGGAACTAGAAAAACAAATGCTCAAACCCGTCTGGCATTTCGACGTTTGGGACGCCTCAAGTACCAGCTATTAACATAGTACAGTTGGTTATGGTGACGAAACCAGAGACTTTAGTACATCATACATCTTTCTTTTAATCACTTCAACCCAGGCAAAGCAAAACGGATACTAAGATGAAAGAAATTAGCAAATGTGAAAGAATATGAAACATTATTAAAAAAACAATAAAAGAATAAGAATTAAGAAAATAGAAGATAACGATTGATTCAATTTTTTGAAGATCAAATTGACTGGAAAACAAGCGGACGGAAGAGAATTCCAAAAGCGAGATAAGAAATTATTAGCAAAACCTTACATGTAGCTATTCCAACTGTAAAATGATGAACATTTACCGCTAATGTACTTTTTCTTCTTCTATGTGCTATATCCTTTCGGGACGTAGGCGATCATTGCTTTCCACATCTCCCTCTCCCTGGTGGCTCCTAGCACGCGGTTACACCACGCAACCCTCGCTCTGTCATCCACGTGATTAAGTCCTTCAAATATGTTATCCGTTGCTTTCTCCTGTCTCTTTTAGCCTCTATCTAGCCTGTTAGTATCAGATTCTCAAAGCCCTCCTTCCTCATTGCATGTCCCAGAAACTTTAGCTGTCTCTTTCTGATCTTCACTATTAATTTCCTTTTTGTTTCGATTCTTTCCAAAACCTTACAATTGCTCACATGCTCGATCCATGATATTCGCAGCATCCTTCTGTAGAACCACATTTCAGTTGCTTCAAGTTTTTCCTTCATCTTCGATGGTATTGTCCAGCATTCACTGCCATATTGAAGAACTGACATCACATAGCAATCCAGTACTCACTTCTTTGTTTCTAGCGAAATTGTCCTGTTTCTTAATACTTTACATGACTTCTGGAACTTCTTCGCCATGCCCATTCGCCTTCGGATCTCTGTGTCATATTTTCCGTTTTCTGTTAGAACACTTCCAAGGTATTTAAATTTTTGTGCATATTGGTTTTTGTATCCCCCACTTGTATTTGGCATTTTGGGTTGCTCTTTTTGCTGATGACCATGCATTCGGTTTTCTTGAGGTTTATTAGTAGTCCTTTCTTGTCATTCTCTTTAGCTACCTTCTGTAGGAGGTCTTGTAGTTATCAGCACTCTATCGTCTGCGTACTTTTTGTTTCTTACATTGTGGCCTCCGATGACGAATCCTGGCATAACTTCTAGGGTCCTCAGAACAGTCTCGCTGTACAAGTTGAATAGATCCGGGGGAAAAGACACATTCTTGTCTTACGCCCCTTTCTATCTTTGTATATCTGCTGAATTCTTTACCTGTCCGTATGCAGGTGGTTTGATACCAGTAGAGATTCTTGATTACTCTTACGTCTTTCTCAAATATGTCAAGGCTGCCGAGCATCTCCATCAATTCTTTGTGGCGTATTTGTCAAACGCCTTTGCATAATCGATAAAACATAAGTACAAGTCCTTCTTCATTTGTATTGCCCTTTCGGATAGCATCCTAATCATAAATATGGTGTTCATTGTTCCAGAGTGTTTTGACGAACCCGCACTGTTCTCAGCCTATTTCTGGCCTGATTCTGCTTCTCATTCTATTCATTAGGATTCAAACAATCAGTTTTCTTATATGGCTCATTAAACTGATGATTCTGTGGAGTTCGCACTCGTTTGCACTTGGCTTCTCGGGCAGTGCTATGAAGATCGACTTGCTGAGGTCAGTTGGTATTACATTACTGTTATAAATTCCATTTATTATTTCTGTAATTTTCTCTGTATCAAATGTTTCCAGGGCTATCAGCGGATCTATGACTATGCAGTCTAGTTCAGCTGCTTTGTTTCTATTTAGTTTGGCCATTGCAGATTCCACTTCAGAATTTAATATTTCCGGTCTGTCCTCATCTTTGTGTATTATCGGTTGCTCTCTGTTGTCGAGGAAAAGATCTTTTATATATTATTCCCATCGCTGGAGTATTTCCTCCTTCTCCAATATGATTGTTCCATCCTTGGATTTTATACATTCTGTTGAGAAGCAAGTTTTTTGTCCTGTCACTTCTTTTATTTCTTTATGCATGTTTGCTTTATTATACCTGCTCAGTCTCTCTACTTCTGCACATTTGTCATTGAGCCATTCCTCTTTGCCTGCATGTTCTCCCGATTTCCTTGTGTAGTTTCCTCTACTCCATTCCATGTCTTGATATCATTTTCTGCCTCCTTTGCATCATGTCGATAATCTCTTCAGTCACTCGTTTTTTTTCTTCTGCGCCTAATTTTCATTTGGGGCAATGTTGTTAGCTGATGTCACTATCGCATTCTTTAGTGAGTCCCATTTCCAGTATCCTTTTCCAATTTGTTCTTCGTATTTGATTTTCATGCTGTGAGTGTATTCATTCTCTAGGTTGAGGTCATTCACGAGCGTGTTGTATTTCAGTTTTTGTTCTGCAGTGGGCTTCTTCAATCTCCGGAGTTTCACCTTTAGTTTGCAGATGACTGAGACGTGGTCGCTTCCACAGTCGGCGCCTGGAAATTCATAGTCTAAGAACACGAGGAAAGTTCCTCAGAACAATTACCATGAAAGTATTTATAAAAAAGACACAGGAAAGCTGCGTTACGGCGGTGGGAAAGTGACCGAATCCGAGATACAAAGTCAGAACCAATAACATTGGAATATTCATTAAAAAAATTGCAGAAGAACCAAACCAGATGTGGCAGTAATATTCAATTCATAGACGAATTTTAACCTTAATAAAATTTTGGCTGGACTTGAAGAATATTTCCCGAATAAATATATATTATTTTAAAAATATATTTTAAAATATTTTATCGAAATTAAACGAATAAACACATGAATATATTTGTTGGTTTAAATTCTAAGCCTTCTGCATTGTCTAATCTAAATCATCTGGGATCTAGAATCGTTTTTGCTCGCATTTGATACATCGTTCCCACGATGTTTATATATCGTGTCGGTAATCGTCAGGTGACCGGCTTGAGAACCGTTTTAACAACCATCGATTATCGTCCGCACGCAAGAACACCCTAGGTGCGTATTTATGCTTCAGGAGCGATCAGTCATATTTTAAACCATAGGGGGCATTACTGTTACGTAGTTATGAAAAGTGAGGGGGTTCTCATTGGAAGCGGACGATCTATCGGTGCTCGCTTAATATTAAATCGGAAATATTCTTGAAAGTAAAGTGAATCGTTCCATCCGAAGTTTTGCGAGGGTTACATGATGCATAAATTACTGGGTGCAGTTTCGTAAAAGTCAAAGAAATATGTGAACAACTTCTATGGAATATTAATTCTGTTATATGGAATTTAAAGAGTTTGTGTTGATTTTCTAAGCGCGGCTATGATGTAGCACAAAACTGAAATTATATGGTCAGTCAGTCGAGTACCATATGTGATACGCGCTTGGGCGATCATGTCTCGAAAGAGACATAACTGACTGGGCAAAAGATTATCCCGCAGTAGGTTGCCTTTGCTTTCTGTGGTTGACTGGTTGCCAACTAAGACTGTAGAAACCAATCTGTCCTGTTATTTATCCCAGAACTGGATGGAAGAGACTGATTAATACATTTCCCAAGGGTATTTGTGCGTTAGTGAATGTAAAAAATTCAAGTGGAATTCGAACTGTCTCGTTCCGAGCCGATATCCACTGCACCACAACGTACATGGCGATAAAACCAGATACTCAATTGTAATTATTCTAGGGAAGACAAGCTGGCTGACCATTATACCACGTTGAAGGTGCTCCATTAAAGTGTTTATGGGAATGGATAGCAGAACACTGACTGGGTGGGATATTAAGCAGATGATAATAATTTAGAGTTCAGACGAACAGAAAATAGTAGGGAGCCGTGATCGTTCACAACCTGAATGGATAGAAGAGAAAACGAAGGGGGGACTTTGGACAAAAGATGCAGAAGACGACATGTTGTTGACACTGAAAGAAAAGCGCAAGAAATAAAAGACAAGCTTGTAACGAAAAGCACCAAGGAAGAGTTCTTGCAAGCATGATAGACAATTGAAAATGCGAGGCAGGAATTGGAGATATCAAAATCAAGACAGTAAAGAATGAAAGTGTTATAACGAAGGAAAGTGAAACACTCTCTTAGAAATACGAGGGCGCACATTCCAAAGACCAGGTAAAGTATTTAGAAGAGGAGACATTTATAGAAAACAAAAGTACAGGGTGTTAAGCTGATATCAAATATCAGTTTTTATATACATATTCTGTTTGCCCACTTCAACGGGGTTTAATAGTTAGCATGCTTGTCTTTCTATATCAGTTACGACTGAGTAATGAGTTCGATCCTCACTGGATGCTCCATAATTTCGGCCTTATGCCACACCTAAGCTACACTTAGTAAATTGTTATATTGGAGCATTTGACACCTAATGGTTAGCAAGTTGTCTCGCTAAATGAACGACGACAGAATAATGAGTTCGGTCCTAACTGTGTGTCTCATCTAAGCTACGCTTAGAAAAAGGGCACTTTAACTTGGTGTAATGGTTAGCAAGCTAGTTTGGAAAAATGAATAACGTTTGAATGGGGAGTTCGATTCTCAGTGGGTACCCCCATTCTGGCGCGTTTGTATATTTGTAAACTGTTTTTTTTTAAATTTTAACCTTAAGAAACTACAAAGAGCGGACGCTCTTGACGAAATTATCGCTATTCATTTATTTTTCCATTTTTCGGATAAGGCGTAGATCATTGTGGTCAAAGTTGTTGATAAACTGTCCTACGCTTAGAAAATCACAATTTATATGGTAGGAATGCCTTACAATATCTTCGCAGATGAAGAGAAGACTTGAGCTCTGGTTCCACAGAAGGATACAAACATACATTTCTGCTTAAAAGAAGAAAGAACAGATGAACTGTCTGTGATGCAAAATGAAGAAAGAAGGATTGGAGAAACTGACACTTACAAGACATATTGGGAATAAAATAGAGAGAAACAGTGAGTAAGTAGTTTATCTGAGTGGATAGCAGAATATGGACTGTGAGGGATAGTAAAAAGATAATAATTTAGAGATACGGAGAACAGGAAGTTGTAGAGAGCCATAACCGCACACCTCCTGTCATATAGAAGAAAAAATATTTCACATAAATTCAATTAAGTAGTAAACATGAAGCCTGAAAGAAAATTAATAATGACCAACTTGACGATTTGGCAGCGTATCCCCTCACAACAAAGTGGACCTAAGAATGATATTAAACTTTTAATATTGGAATGCTTGTTGCTGTTTTCATTATTTTTCTTTTTATACTAGTCAACATCGAAAGTCACTTATTCAGTAAACAGACCAATAAGCGTTCTATTTTAATTCCGTTCTACATGGCAAACCATTTTTATGATTTCCGTGACAGAGGTTGATTAAATGTTTGGACCAGAAAATCAGGAGGAAAATATTTTTAGTAATGTCAAATGTAAAAAGAAAGATTCGTAAAAGATTTCTAAAATTCTATTATATTTAGTTTTAAAAAACAAAGTTAGGATTTTGCACTTCTACTTATTTTCATAGTTTTACGTGCATTGTTGTGCAGTGGATATCGGTTCGGAACGAGAAGTTGGGGAGCTGAGTTCGAATTCTGATCCATGACTGACTAGGCAGAAGATTTTCCCGCAACAGGTTACCATTTCTTTCTGCAGTGAACTGGTTTCCAACCAAGGCTATAAAACCTAATCTGGCCTGCTATTTAATCCATAATTAAGGGGAGAAAAGCTGGAGTAATATGCAACGTAAGTGAATGCACCGAAATCAACTGGAATTGGAACTCGACTCTCCAATTTCTCGTTCCGAGCCGATATCCACAGTTCAACAGTGCACGACCATGCATACATAAGTATACAAAATCAATATTTTATTGCCAGTGATTATTTTGTTATTCCGTATCAAGCGAGTCTTAAGACAATTTTGGTTATCATGACGATATATCAACACTTTTTGGAATATTTTAGTTCAATAGAAATGTTATAGAACAAATAAACTTGTTACTGAAGAAATATCACAAAGAATTTATGGAAAGATCTCTGCAGGAAAGGTTCGATCACAAAGATATACGTAGGTCCGTTTTAAAAAAAGAAGGAAATTACTGGAAAGTAATTGAAACTCACCTGAAGCGAGCTGAATACGTAATGCTCCTCATGCCAATAACATTTCCACCGAGCTTCTCTACGGCATATGACATCATTGAACTTCTTTTCATGTGTTCCTTTCGAATTTATATTTAAATTGGGGTCCTCAGGAGATAATGTGCACCGTTTCGGGGCCTTCCTTTCTTCCTTTTATATTAGAGTTAAACAAAAAACAACTAAAGTTCGATTTACACCAGAATATATATATATATATATATATATATATATATATAGAGAGAGAGAGAGAGAGAGAGAGAGAGAGAGAGAGAGAGAGAGCGATGGGTAAACTGTCGCATAAAATAACAGATGTATTGACCGAAATTACACAAAAATATCTTAAAATTAAATTTATTCAATAAAATCGTCATTAGTTCCCAAATGAATTCAGAATCTCCTGCATCTCTTCTAGAGGGTCTCTTCGTTTAAGTTAGTGAATGTTGGCATAATACTGGTATTCGTTTCAACTTTGTTGTTACAAGTAGTAATTGTGGTCTCTTGCATTGGAGAGTTAGGTGGACAGATATAAGGGGTGATGTAATCACAGAAATTGTCTGACAACCATGACTAGGTTCTCCCGATTGTGTGGCATGGTGCAGAGTCTTGTTGACAGACATAGGGTCTTCCAGCAGCCACTTTCTTGAACCAGAACTATTTCCTCGAAACACTTGATATAGACATCCGTGTTTAATCCGATGCACTTACCAACAACTTATAGCGTTCTGTTCTTCTCAGATCGATGAGAGTGATTTTTCCCTGCTGCTGTATATTCTTAATCACAGTTAGACTCATCCAACTCTTTTCAAATCATCGGCTCTATCCTCAGCTTGACACCCAACCACTCTGAAATGTTGGCATTTAACTTCCGGCGCGAATGCCAAGTGGTACAGCATGCCGTTACTCAATTTCTGGTGAAATGAATTACATCATAGTGTTTTTTTTTTTTCACAGATGCTGTCCAATGTTGTGCAGTCGACAAAAAGAAACAACGCACATGATCAAAACACAAAATATAAAATGGCGATAATCTACCAATTGTCAACGCGTTGTTGATATTTTTCTAGGTTGTCTCATCAGCTTCACTTTTGTTTGGGATACTTTTATACATCATACAAACCCACCAAAAATATATAGAGTATATTTAGGTAGCAAATATTCACCCAAAAAAGTTTGATTCAAAAGAACCGACAAGCTCTGTATTTTTCCAATTTTTTAGTAAGGTGTTGAGTATTGTCCCCGACGTTATGAACTTTGGACAGTTTTTCAACAACTTTGACCACAATGCTCTACGCCTTATCGGAAATTAAAGGTTAAAATTTAAAGAACAAAGTTTACAAATATACAAACAGGATCTGATATGTGCATATGCCTGCTTTGTATTCATATATATAACAAAAGCTCTTTCAGGGAATTGATTTAAAATCAATAAAATCAAAAGCTCTGATATAATTAAAACAAACAGGCAGACAAGCACTCACTTAAGTCTAGACATTGGAGAAGATAAAGTAATATAATGTAATTTGATTTAAGATTCTCACTTAACTGCAGAGATCATTCTTTATTCTAACCTGAGGAAGCTAGAGAGCAGACGCTTTAGGTGAAAGGCGTCGTTAATTAATTTTCCACTTTGCCTTATCATAAAAAGATAGATAGATAGATAGATAGATAGATAGATAGATAGATAGATAATGAAAACAGAAATATTGAAATAACAATAGATAGATAGATAGATAGATAGATAGATAGATAGATAGATAGATAATGAAAACAGAAATATTAAAATAACAATAGATAGATAGATAGATAGATAGATAGATAGATAGATAGATAGATAATGAAAACAAAAATATTAAAATAACATAATAGATAAAAGAAAAATAGAAAATAGATAGATAGATAGATAGATAGATAGATAGATAGATAGATAGATAGATAGATAGATAATGAAAACAGAAATATTAAAATAACAATAGATAGATAGATAGATAGATAGATAGATAGATAGATAGATAGATAGATAGATAGATAGATAGATAGATAGGATGGTTGGACAGCCAATTTATTTTCTATCTAACCCGGATGCCAAGGCTTTCTTTCAAAATTAACCTCACCATCTTTTACGTGTCGTGTCTCTTCAGAACGTCGACGATTTACAATTTCTTTTCCTTAATAAATTTTGTCATTTTTGTTTCTTCTAAACCTTTTCTACCATCCATTGCTCACTAATGTTATGACTTTTCTTCTGGTTCTCTTGCTTTCAGTCTGATATGGCAGTATCAAATTTTCCAAACCCTTTTTCCTCATTATGTGCCCAATAAATGTCAACTATCTGTTCATAATTTTAATTATCAGTTTCCTTTTTGTTTCAATTTTCTCTAAAATCTTGTCATTGCTCACATGTTCAGTTCATAGTGTCCTCAATATCCTTCTGTAGAACCAATATTTCTGTTGCTTTAAGTTTTTTTATTTATCTATCAGGAGATTGTCCAATATTCACTGCCATATAGTAAGACTGATATTATGTAACAGTTCAGTATACTTTTCTTTGTTTCTAATGATTTTTTTTCTGTTTTTTAATACTCTTAGGCTTCGGGATGCATTTTTGTTTACCCTAATGCGCTTCAGTATTCCGAAACACACTTTCCATCTTTTGTTAAAACACTTCTCAAATATTTAAGAGCTTGTAGTTGTTTAATATCCATACATCTAATTTATAATTTACATGTACATTTCTTACTCTTAATAGCAACCATGCATTCCGTCAACTTGCAAATGATGTTTAGTCCTTTCTTCTCGCTTTCCAAAATTACCTTCAGCAGTAGTTTATCTAGTTTCCTTTCTGTGTCACGAATGTCACAGAAAATTGAAAATAATCCTAAACAATTTTCGGTTACTGAATATACTCCAGCATCAAACAATCGTCTAGACTTTCGTTTTTATCAACAACCTTCTCGATGTCATCATTTCCGAACTAGGTATTTATGTTGATGAAAAACTACTCGAAAAAACTGATGGATTAATCATGATTTAATAGCAATTACGACATTTTAACAGTAGTTACTATATTTCTGACAAAATAACATTTAATCAGTGGTTAACTAGAGCAAGGAACGGCTTGTAAATTTTAGTGCCTTTTCTGCCTTCCATTGGTGCAGTTGATGCTAACTTCCAGGAGAGTAACTCTTTAGACCCTGGTGGGTTCATACTTTCAACTGACAGGAATCGCAAAAATTATATTAAATCAATTGTAGGTCTGCTGCGACGAAAGTTGGTTCACTGTGTAATGCCAAATTTTTACATCAAAATCTCTAATTCGTCCATGACTAGATATTGTTGCCACACCTGGTCTTCTCTCTCTGTTATGTATCTAGAGATTCTTAATAAAATCCAAAGACGAATCTGCATTGTTATTGATTCTGAACTGGCATTTCAATTTCTCACCGTAACTTAGCTTCATCTGCCTTGTCTATAAATATGTTCATAAAGACTGTTCTGATGATCTCTCTACTTTGGTCTCTAGACTTTGCAAATTTAAGCACAGTACTAGATGTTTAGCTATGCCTCATCCTTTTACATTTAAAATGGCTAGATGCCACCGTAAGTTCTATGCTAATAGTGTCTTCTGTCGCACTTCTCGTGTGTAAAAAATATATTCTGGCTTCTTGCTTCAGAGATATTAAACGCAATGTCAATCGACCAATTCTATTCAGAAATATTAAACGCAATGTCAATCGACCACTTCTTTGAATTCTGTTCGTTTAATTTCCCCCCCCCCTCTCTCTCTCTCTCTCTCTCTCTCTCTCTCTCTCTCTCTCTCACTCTCTCTCTCTTATCAGGTTCGTTCATTTTCAGTCACCACATTGGCTCTTAGAGACTTTATTACCTTTCTCGTGGGGGAAATAATAAAAAACAACTTATATAAGACGAAGACAAAATCTACATTTATAAACCAAACTCCAAAGCCTGTTGACAGGAAATTGATATTTTGTAGTATTATTATTAGTAGTATTGACATTAGATATTATTTGAATATGTGGGTGTATGTTAACTGTTTTATATTACATGACAAACACGTTGTAAAACAGACATTTGGCGGATTTATTACCAGTTGCTCGGCAGGAAACAAAAGCCAAGTCAGCCTAGATTTCAGAATGTCTCATATATTACAGTAATGGAGACAAGTGGTGACTACAATAGCACCATGGTGAGGAATGATGTCACGTTCAACTATTCAACTAGGAATAGCGAATTTAGTTTTTAGTTGACAAACTAAGCTACGATTAAGCAGTCAATTATTCATATTTGTCAATGCAACTTCATTCTTGTGGTGGCATTCAGCATTTTAGTTCCACAAGCGGTCTCCCAACATATGAATTTTTTTTCCCGCAGTAGGTTGCTGTGGTAGATTGGTTGCTAACCAAGGCTATAGAATCCAGTCTATCCTACTATTTACCCATCGTCGTCGTCTTGCGGCCATTGGCCGAGATAGAACTCACTACACCCCTTCAGTATTACCTGTGCATTTGGCATCCTGGCGCAGTTTGCAGCGAAATTCATAATCTTGTCAAATAGCTGAATACTTGATACTTCGCCAGGGCTACCAAGGGTGTTTTTATTGTGGCACCGACACTGGGTGGGTTCCCTCCGGCCCCATCCTGTTATTTAACCCATAACTGGAGGGAAGTGACAGATAATACCTTTCCCAAAGGTACCAATGTTGAAGTGAATGCAAGGTACTCAACTGGAATTTGAACTCGGTTCACTGATTTCTCTTTCCAAGCCGATATCCACTGCGCCACAACGCGCATCCGTCACTGAACGCTTACAGCGCCTGGTGTTCACAAGCGGTCACTAAGTACTGACCAGGCTCAACATTGCTTAAGTTCGGTGATTGAACGAGAACCGATGTATTCAACGTGATTTACCCATAGCCAGAAGGAAGGAGAGATGAATTCATATCTTTTTTTATTTGCACGTGAGTGAATGTATTGAAGATGGCTAGAATCCGACTCCTCAATCACTTCACTCATACGATCAGTCAGTTAAGTACCATACGTGATACACTCTTGGGCGAAAGAGATATAACTGACTGCTAAGAACATTTTCCCGCAGTAGGTTGACATTATTTTCTGCGGTAGATTGATTTGCCAGCCAAGGCTGTACAATCCCATCTGTCTCGCTATTTAACTCATCGCTGAAGGGAGAAGCGACGAATTAATATCTTTTTCTCAAATGTTTTTGCTCGTAAATGAATGCAGCTAATTCTTCTGGAATTCGAACCCGTCTCTCCGATTTCTCGTTCCAAGCCGATACACTGCCCGATAAGACAATAAATGTTGATCATTCATTGGAGATCAAACACCTTCCGTAATCATACTCTGCTCGTAAGTACTGTGCAGTTAAATACCGAATGGATTTATTAAACTTAATTTAAGTTACCGAATGAAGGTTGGAATTTTTTTTTTTTTTGTCAAATATTCAACTAAAACTTAAAATCCAGCTAATATTTACTACTCGCCGTATAGCCCGGCATTGCTCTGGTGTAATGAAAGCTTTAAAACTAATCCATGGTCCTGGAGCTCAGACTCTTTGGACGTTGGCACGAAAGACTAAAAAGCAATAGTTGTTTCCAGTTAAAGCGAAACTGTAGACTGAAAGAAAAATGAATGGATGTAAGTCAAATTCTGATTTCATGGTATCGATAACAAATAAGTCTTTTTCGTCATAAACTGAATTTTGAAGGCTAAATAAGTCCTCTGAGTAAATGGTATCATGGCTGAGACTAAGAACTACAATTATACCTATTTAGAGCCAAACCCGAAACAAAAACTAAAATAAAAGGGCTGAAAAAATACAGACATACAGGCAGATAAATAGATACACAGACAAACTTGCCTTTTAGATATATATATTATCGATTTTTTGCACTATTGTAAGAACTGCAACCTTGAAACTTCTGAATATCGTTTCTTATGCCTTTGTCTATGAGTTTAACAAATTTGATTAAAATTGGACCACACCTTCTATAACCCGATTTTTTCGATTATCGATTTTCGATATTTGTCGGGTGTACGTCTCGACACAAAACCTAGCTAAGAACACTCGCAAACGCTTATAGTACAATTGCGTAAATTTTCAAAAAATCGGTTCAGACGTTTCGGAGTCTATAGGTAACGGACACACACACACACATATAATTCCATTTATAAATAAGTTTAGATACTAAACTTTGAAAGACGAAATCAAAACTGTTGGGGTGCAAATGAACTTATCTCACTACAGTTGTAAAAGTCGAAGTTTGCATGCATTGCTTTAAAGCAATTGTTCCACAAATGGTCGCCAGGTAGAACGTTCACTCACTCACTCACCTCGCCTTACTTTTCCACAGTCGCCGACAGCCGGCCCTTACGAGAACGTTGCAACTCTATAAAATTTGCAGACTGCTAAAATTTCTACTCGTGGTTGTTTTTTCTTTGGTTGCGACCAAAGAATTATTTTCTTTGTATCAAGCCAAAACTTTCAACTGGAATAATTACACTCGTAGAACAAATCTGGTCTGAGTTCAACTTGTGTTGCTATGGACAACTTTTTTTCATATTGATGAGTGTAATTATTTTGTTTTATAAAAAACTCGAATATAGAAAAAAATGTTTCTTTAGAAAAAATCTGTTTTTTTTTTCTAAATCACAGTAAAAAGAAGTTGTTTCCTCGGGGTTAATTTGCAAAAACCATTTGACACCAATACCTTCGGCAATGTAATTAATGTCCCACATTTGAATCATCACAAAAAAAACTTGAAATAAAAACAAATAAATGCCTAAAAAATAATTACCAGCAAAGGAATAATATTAAAAACATAATTTGTATCACAAATAACTTCCGTTTTGTTTATATGCTTTATTATATGGCGCGCTTTAAAAGTAATATTCTTAAGATTATATTAAACCAGGAAAAGAACAGGACAAGTTATTAAACCTGGAAAAATAAAGGACAAGTGAAGTAAAAAAATAAGAAATTTCTTACTTAAAATACTGTATTCAAATTATATTTTTAGCTGCAAAGTTTTCAGTAAGAATTTTTTTATTTTTTATTTCGTTAGTAGAATACCTTTTTCTTTATTTTTCCAGGTTTAATAACGTGTCCTGTTTTTTCCAAGTTTAATATAATCTTAAGAATATTACTTTTCATGCGCACATTTTTCCGTGTAATCCAGGATTTTACCAGGAATTGCTATTAATTTAATATAAATTTAATGCTGAAAACCGCATTCAAAAATATTATAAAGAAAAAGTTTATATGCAACTGATTAAAAAAATGCAATAATTGGTTATTTATAATTAATTCTCATAATCAATTTTGATAAAATGGTAAATGATAAGCAAAGTTTGATTGATAAAAATGATAAAGGGTGTCATCAGAATTTAAATGTTGAAAACTGCATGCAAAAATATTAAACAGAAAAAGTTATTAAAAATAAGATTTATTATTAGATTAATTAGTCACTTACTTATGTACTTACTAGCAGTATAGCCCGGCGTTGCTCGGGTGTAATGACAACTTTTATATATATATATATTATCGATTTTCTGCACTATTGTAAGAACTACAGCCTTGAAACTTCTGAATATCGTTTTTTTTTATGTCTTATGAGTGTATCAAATTTGATTAAAATCGGACCACTCCTTCTATAACCCGTTTTTTCGATTATCGATTTTCGATATTTATAGGGGGTACCGCGATACAAAACCTAGCTAAGAACACTCGCAGACGCTTATAGTACAACTGTGTAAATTGTCAAGAAAATAGGTTCAGCCCTTTCGGAGTCTATAGTTAACGGATGCACACACACATGCAGACAGACAAACAGACAGACAGACACACACACACACACACACACACACACACACACACACAAAGTTCCATTTATAAATAAGTTTAGATGCAGTTAGTCTCCCTTTTCGGACTTCACATATTTTGATGTGCCTTCTTTTTCTCCTGAAGCAACATTCAATGTTTTTAAATGTAGCTAGGGAGGTATTCTATCTAACTCTGTAAACTGTTTGATTTGGTTGAAAACTGAGTTATGATGAAGCTTGAAAACTGTCTATATTTACTCAATGTACGACTTAAGAATGATACTTAAAGAAATAATGTACAATTTCATTTTTCTTCATTGAAACATTCCCTTTTCAGTTTCAAAATTTTCCTGCGTTTTTTTTTTTTTTTTTTTACTGTAGGCAGTATTGTGTTGTTATAGACGACAACATTTTTTTCTGTTTATGAGCGCAACAAACTTTTATTGACACCTTCCAGCTGATAGACATATCACATCACTCAATAAGTCCAGAACCTGGCATATAGATGGCGCACTAATAAAAAATATCATATAATTTCTTATGAAGTACTAATCTTCAAGTGATACGTGAGAAAATTTGGGCTCAATCGGATTATTAGTTTATAAATTATAGTCATTTAAGTGAAGCTACTGTTGCAAATTTTTAAAAGAATGGAAAAATCTTAATTTCGTGTGTTGATACAGAATTACTTTCTGATATGGAAAAATGCTGTTCAAGCAAAGCAATAGCTTGATAAGTGTTATTCAGATTCTGCTCCGTCGGAAACAACGGTTAAGAGGTGGGATACTGACTTTAAACGTGGTCGTAAAGACACAAATGGTGCTGAACGAGCAGCCCTCTTCCCCGCAAAAAAAAATCGGAAGCTGTCCTGGAAAATATAACAAAAATCCACAAACTCGTTTTAGCCGATTGTAAATTGAAATTGTGTGAGATAGCAGAGGAGTTTAACATATCAGAAGGCAGTGTATTCACTATTTATCATGAATATTTGTCAATGAGTAAGCTGCGTTCAAAGTGGGTGCCGCGTTTTTTTATAATCGATCAAAAACAACAATGCGTCGACAATTCAGAGTGATTTTTGCAAGTTTCAACACAAGCAGTTTTGCCTAAATATGTAACAATGGATGAAACATGGATCCACCAATATACTCCGGCGTCAAATCGGCAGTCAACTGAGTGGACAACAGCAGGTGAAATCTGTCCAAAGCGACCAAAGACGCAAACATCAACAAGTACGGTTTTGGTTTCCGTATTTTAGGATGCGCAAGGTATTTTATTCATCGATTACCTTGAGAAAGGAAGAACCATCAATAGCAAATATTACATAGCATTTTTAATGCATTTGAAGAACGAAATTGCCAAAAAACCGCAACAAATGTAGAAGAAAAATGATCTTTCATAAAGACAACGCAACGAATCACAAATCAATCGCAGCGATGACAAAAATACAGGAATTGCACTTTGAATTGCTTCCGCATCTACCTTATTCTACAGATCTAGCTGCACCCCCAGCAACAACTAGCTGTTGGCAGACCACATAAGAATACTCCAGGGAAAGAGATTTGGCTCCAATGAAGAAGTGATATCGGAAACTGAGACGTATTTTGAGGCCAAAGACAAATCGTTCTACGAAAAATGCATCGAATTGTTAGAGAACCATTGGAATCAATGCATCACCCAGGAAGGAGACGATGTATATGAACAAAGTCGAATTTTTCCTAAAAGTTGTTGTTTTATTAGTTAGGCCCGGAATTTGTTGAGGGATTTGTTATAAACGAACACTTAGTGTTTCATTGCGTTTTTAGAACTCTAAATTAATTATACACCGACGCTCTGACCACATACACAGCACTGCCTCTCTTCCTTGGCACCGACGTTTTGACCACACGCACAGCACTACCTCTCTTCCTCGGCACTGAAGTTCTGACCACATACACAGCACTACCTCCTCTTCCTCGGCACCGAAGTTCTGACCACATACACAACACTACCTCTCTTCCTTGGCACCGACGTTCTGACCACAAACACAGCACTACCTCTCTTCCTCGGCACCGAAATTTTGACCACATACACAGCACTACCTCTCTTCCTTGGCACCGACGTTCTAACCACATACACAGCACTACCTCTCTTCCTCGGCACCGAAGTTCTGACCACATACACAGCACTACCTCTCTTCCTTGGCACCGACGTTCTGACCACACGCACAGCACTACCTCTCTTCCTCGGCACCGAAGTTCTGACCACATACACAGCACTACCTCTCTTCCTTGGCACCGAAGTTCTGACCACACGCACAGCACTACCTCTCTTCCTCGGAGACTAACATTTGGGATTTCATGTTGAGATCTGTACTTGTCAAGACACTGCTTTTACATTCGCAATTGTCGAACGTTAGTGTACTCTAAATGAATTGCATGATCAGTAGTTACGCTGATACATTAGTAATTAACATTGTTTTCCAAAAACAATGAAAATTACAGGAAAGGATTAATTCCTTCTTTATAAATGGTAGTCTCTTTATAATTGGGAAAATCACTTAATTATTTTTTTACCGTTGCTGTTGTTGTTAGAGAGCCGCACGGCCAAAAAATGATGCTAAGATACATATATACAATGTTTAATGTACCCATTATGACACGCAGTCTGATTTGAATATACCAAACACATAATTTTTCTATGTGCCCCCTCAGGACGTAGGTGATCATAGACTCCACATATCCTTGTCCTTAGTGGCTCTTAGCATCCTTTCTCCTGTTACTACAACCAAACACCGCTTTGCCATCCAAGCCCATTAAGTATGTTACGCGTTGCTTTCTTCTGTCTCTGTTTTCCGCTATCTAACCTCTGACTTATGAGTATCAGATTCTCCAAGCTCTTCTTCCTCATTACATGTCCTAGAAACTTTAACTATTTTTTCTTTTGTTACGTATTAGTTTCCTTTTCGTTTCCATTCTCTCCAAAACCTCATCATTGCTCACATGTTCAGTCCATGGTATCCTCAGCATCCTTCTGTAGAACCACATTTAAATTCTCTCCTTCACCTTTGAAGAGATTGTTCTTAAATATGGCAGTGGATGCTGGACAGACATCGCGTAGCAATCCAGTACTCTCTTTTTTGTTTCTAGCGAAATTTTCCTATTTCTCAATACTCGACTCAGCTTCCGGAATACATGCTTGGCCATGCCAATTCGCCTTCGGATCTCAAGCCGAAATTTCCGTGATATGGTTTGATTATCTTTTTACTGTTCAACTCTTTGAAAGTTATTTAAAGCCAAGAATTATTTTTAGGTTGTAAGAATATGTTTTTTGAGATAATAATGATTTACTTATAAAAGTTTTAATAATTTACCCATAGCTGGCTAAGAACGGTTGAAATCATATATTTTGTATAAAAAGATATTTGCGTGTAAGAGAATATAACGAGCCTAACCAGGATTAGAACTCGGTTCTCCGATTTACAACTCCGAGCCATTATCCATTACACTACCCGCATATCCAAGTTTACAGCTTGGGGATATCAAACAGCGTTTATTATTCTCAAACGGTCATTCATCTGGGTACTGACTAGGCTCGATCTCGTTTATCTTCGGTGATTTTACGGGAACCGGTGTTTCAACGCGTTGTGGTCGTAAACCTAGAAAACTATTTCTTCATGAAATGCATAAAATATCAGATATTTATTTCATGTTACGACGGAATAATATATCGAGCTAAATGTGCGAGTTGTAATTTTCTTAAATTAAAGTTCACCGTAATAAACGCACACCTTGTTCACTTCAAGCCAGGTATCAACAATAACATGGCAAAGAAAAATAAAAATTACTTGTGAATTGTAACTAAGAATTGTGAATGCTTGCTATTCGGGAATGAGATTTTGTGTAGCTGCTAAACAGTTTTCAGTACCCATATCTACTACGCAGTATATAATGGAAAATATCGTGAGATATAGGTACCTTCACTTTTTCGTCAGAAATTTTCGATACCTAAGTTTAAAATGAAATTTTTTAAATGAAAAATTATTCTTAAATATTTTATTTTAGATTTAAGTAAAAGCTTAATAAGTAAATTTATTATTTCCATTAAGTAAAAATGCTAGTGCATTTCAGATAGAAAGTATATAGATTAGAATATCACATTTAATTTTGACTAAAATTTTCTTAAAAGCAGCCATTTTCTTAATTTTAAGAAATTTGTAAACAAACAAAAATTCATCGATTTTTAAAATATTTCAAAAGATTTCTGACACTTTCCTTTAGTAAAATTAGAAAATTGAAAGTAAAATTAATCTGATTTGAAAGAAATATTACTTACTTATAGCATAAAAACGTAATATACAACAAATTATTGACGATTGTGTTCATCTGATCGAATGTTTGATGGACTTTTAAATGACGAAGCGATGACAGTTGCCATGCATGACCATAAATGACAATTTTTATAAATCTAAGTGAACGGACAAAACTCTTAAATTACGTAACCTTTTCACAATAATGTCAATTTAAGCCTACCATACATGAAAATGAGGTAAAAAAATACAAAATAACATTTTTAAAAAATAGTGTAACTACGTTTATTAATCTTTGCAATTTTGAACTCGTAAATTTCGTTTCCACTTAATTACTGTACCACATTCAATAAATATCCCAATACAGAATTTTACATGATTTTCAACTATTATAAATTCCTATAATTAAATTGTAAAAAGAACTGAAAAATTCTTTTAAAACTTCATTATTCTTTAGAAAAATTTTATTTCTTTAAACAATAATGTACTTAATATTACTTATTTTCAAAAGCAATTAAAAGCTTTTTTAATTAAGTAATATCATAGATTTATTGGATTCATTATTTTTCAATTCAGAGCAGATTTTCAGTTAAATAGTACAAATTTGAAAAGAAGTAGGTGATTTACAATCTCCAATGATTCCTACTTTTAAGAAAAAAAATAATTTCAATAAATAGGAAGGTTCTGTGCGAAATTTCAGGAAATTAAGTATGTGGAGGGTAACATATTTAAAAAAAAATATTTTACCAAACCTTACTAAAAATGAATATGTCAAAAATAATTTCATTTATTTCTGAATATTTTCTGAAAATTTCATTAAAATCGAACAATTATTTAATTTTTACAAGAATTTCCAAATCAATGTGTTTTCAACGAAAAACAAGCACAAAAAAGTCAATGTTAAAAGTTAGAGAAAGCGATGACGTAAACAAAACAAGATTTTAACCAAAATTTCGAACGTGTTAAAAAGAATTTAAAAATTTCAAAAAAGAATTAAAAAATACTTTGGTCTTTCATTTTAATAGCAACATCAACATTTTGACGATAAAACTATTTTCGTTAAGTTTGTGACCTTTTTCATTACGCTATGCTGTTTTCCCGTGAAAACAGTGACGGTATCTACTATTCAGGAATGAGATTTTGTGTAGCAGCTATGCAGTTTTCAGTACGTAAGTCTACTACGCAGTATATAACGGGAAAATATCGTGAGATAAAAACCGCTTCAGCTCTAAGTGTAAAGTGCCGTAAGCTTAAAACTCTATCTAAGATTGCAAAGACAGATTGTCCGTGAACTCAAGTTCGGCTGAATATTGTTTCTGATTTGTTGAACAAAGGAGTAAAATGTGTCATGTCGTAGGGTAAGAAGGATGCTCAATAAACGCGTTCTCAGTTGCCAACCAAGAAAAACATCTATGCTCAAAAGTCATCATCTCACGTTCGATTGCGTGTACTACTTAGGAAAAAAGAGGGTTTTTTGGACGTCATTTTAAAGCAGCGGTTCCCAATCCCATGGACCAATTTTACACTTATTTTATTTTTGGTGGACGCTCATAAAGATTCTATAAAAAATGGGTATTTTGAGTTTTTACTAATAAATCAGTATAAGAATTGTATTACATTAAACGCATTTGTTTATTTTGAAGTCAAACTAATTTAAAGAAAATAAACATGTATTTAAAAACTAAATTCTGTGGAACATTTACGTACACTAGTACATATATAGGCCCTAAGAATGGATCGTTTTACCGGTAGAGGTTAATGCTGTTAATCCTTCCCATAATCATTATATAATTTATATATTAAATTAACTTTATTCTTAATACTTTTATATTAATATTTTATTTTATTAATATATGAAAGTAATGTTATTATATTAATTTATACAATAAATTACAATTATAGATGTTATAATAGACATTTAGTTTCAACCAAGTACCCTCTGGTCATCATCAGGTTTCCATAGACTAGCTGATCTCGTTGATTATTGAGAAATATCATGTTAAATCAGTTATTGTTCTTTCATGTTGGAATTGTTTCGTCATTACCAGGTCCAAGTATTGAACTCATAGACACTAGATGAGAGTAACACATGTATAACCAACTACTATATCCTCTACGCCACCGTCCTGAAGGGACTTTAGTGGCATAATTTTGGAGCTTTTATATTCAGTGTCAGATGATTTTGACAACTGAATTATGTTAATCGGTTCGTGCCACATGTCATAATTTGTATTTAATTCTGAGATGAGTAATTTTCAATAATCTTGGAATTATTTCGAACTATTGTTCTCAATTTAGCTGATATAGATGTTATAATAGAAACAACGTAAAATTACTCATCTCAGAAACAAATACAAATTATAATCTTTATATAATTTTCTTATGTATATAATCATTCCTTTACATATCCTTCTTAGTTTTTACTACAATCAAAACATTCGGTACAGTAAAAGGACGCTAATTTAGTTTCGTCTTCTGTTAGATTTAGAATTGTTTTTCTATCTTAATCATTTTAATATGGCGTAGATTTCTGTAGAAATTCTTTTTCTCGGTTATAACAACCGTCCCGAATGAAAATTGCTCTACGGACTCCTAAAATATTACAGTGAACCTCCAATTTGCTATTTTTTGGCATGGAACCATTCGAAAATGACTGGTTTACAGTGTAAATATTAAAATTATATTTTTAGTCGGAATCAGGTAGAGTAGATGTAAGTCATAAACTCTAGAAACGCCATCCCTTTTTTGAAATATGGCGTTCGTCATCTAATATTTGAGATGTTTTAGTAGAAATGGAATGGGAGTTTGTTTATTTGTTTTTGTTTTTTGTTTTTTTTGTTTTGTTTGTTTTTTGTTTTTTGTTTTTTTGTTTTGCTTTTTTTAAAGTTAGTACCACCAAAAAATAATATAGTGATATTTTAACGAAAAAAATCTGATAGATTCTACCAGGTACATTTTAAGAAGACGTCGCTTCTTTTTCCAACATGAAAATCATCCTAAGTATACGAGTGAACTGGTGAAAGATGCACCCACTAAAAATAAGGCTTATAGCAATAGAAAAATGACGGATAAAAATCCTTTCAAAAAATTACTGTTTATTACGTTTTGAATACGATACTGAAACTAGAAAATATAGATTCAAAGAAATCCCAACGAGAAAATGTGCTTTTGTTAATAATTAATTCTAGCCTTATTTTGTGATACTGGCCTCTATTGCGAACTAGTAGAGGTACGCTTTAGTCCAAAAAGTGGTTTCTTCGGGTGGTGGGGAGATGAATAGGTGCAGGCTAGAATTCTGTTGAAAAACTTATAAAACTTCTCAATTTTGGTCAATTGTTATTAATTTCGCCGTTCAATAACTAAATAAATAAAAACAGGTATATCAGTATATCAACTAAAACAAATATCCTCACTAAAAATATGGTATATTGCAAAGGGAAATATTATTTTAACTAAACGACAAGGACTAAAATTTTAAACAAGGATCGCAAGCAAATTGTATACAAAAGAACAAAAAAGACTTGCTTTCTTTCGGTTGTTGCTATTCCATACAATTCAAATCGTCCCTCCAAATGTGTCAAAAAAGACATTGCGATGTGGATACGCCCAGTTCTCAAATGCACAACTTAAGTTTGAATTAATTATTTAGAAACCAGAAGTATGTTTTTAGTGGTTACCATTTACATAAGTGTTACTGATGGCAGAATACTAATATTACTATTACTCATACGACCACTAATTTTGTTACTATTATAAAAATGGTATAACTAAGTGGTAGTGTTAGATTGGCGGGAAGATTTCATTATTTTACAAATGAAATAGTTATATATGACAGTAAGTCATATGCTAATGATTTCTTCTCTCTTGCTCCCAGTCAACTTTGATCTTTAATATTTCAAATGCAATGTCAATCGTTGTCGTCTGTCTTGATTCCTTTTTTGTTTTTTATTGATCCTCTACTTAATAAACACATTCTTGCTTTAGAAGTGGTTTACTGAGGTAAAAACTAAATAAAAAAACTCGATTCCTGTCAGAGTCCTTAGTAGAACTTCTCTGTTTAAGCCGGTTGTTATTATTTCACTGTTTAATAAAATAAAATTTACAAAAAAAAACAAAAAAAAACAGACTGCAACTTAAACACGTATACTCACTAAAATATAACGTTTATAGCAATAAGAATTATATATATATATATATATATATATATATATATATATATATATATATATATATGGATGAAAGTGTGTGCATGTGTGTGTTTGTGAGTGCAATTAAAAGATAAAATTATTTTGATATTAGGATAGGATTGTTAATTTAACATCTTAACAGGCATGATGTTGCATAGCGTTCTTCAAGACGAAGGTCACAATGAATTTGCAGATAAGAATAAATAGCTCCAGTTTGTACGAGAGTTAAAAAAAGTAGGCACGTCAAGTTTGTAGAAGAGAAAGAAAATGATTGTTAATTATAACCCCCTCCAAAACGAAACTGTTCTCTTTTAATCGCCTTTTTTTTTCTATGTGCCATATCCTTTCAAGACGTAGGCGAACATGGATCGTCACATCTTACTATCTCCTGTCACTCTTAATAACCCTTCTTCTGTTACTCCACTCAATCCCCGTTCTTACATCTATCTAATCAATCCATCAAGTATGTCATGCGTTGCTTTCCCTTGTCTCTCTTCCCTTCTATCCGTCCCGTGAGCATCAGATTTTCCAAGCCCTCCTTTCTCATTATATGTCCCAAAAACTTCAGTTTTCTTTTCCTATTTCCTTCTTGTCCATCCTTTCCAAAACTTCATCGTTGCTCACGTGTTCAGTCGATGGTATCCTCAGAATTCTTCTGTAGAACCACATTTCTGTTGTTTCAAGTCTTTCTTTCATCTTAAGAATGGATGCAATCATGGTTCTTCACAATGCCTTGTCCTTTGTAAGTCTTAATCACTTATCTTTTTGCCATCACTTCCGCCATTCACTCGTTCAAGCTCGCATAATAATTTCTTTGTTTCTTATTTCTGGTACTCTTACCTTCAATCTGTCATGTGAGTATTAAATTTTCCAAACCCACATTTCTCATATGCTCAAAAAATGTCAACTGCCTCTTCCTGATATTGAGTATGAGTGTCCTTTTACGACCACCTCTCTACCCAAAAAATATCACAATATTTTAAACGAAATCTTCATGAGAATCTATACTCTATTCACTTCTGGTATTCAGCTTTTTAATCAAGAAATGTGTCATCACCTCATGTAACGAGTTCCATAACCCACACCATAAGAGCCAATAACAGTAGTGGTGTATCTAGGGAAAAGTAGCCTGACGAAGCCCATTCCTCCTCAGGCTGGTTGCCACTCCAATGCAAGAGAATTTACCCAGTAAGCCCTTCTGCTTATCGCCTCCTGTTTTCAACTGACTTGAAATGAAGCGACTATATTGAGTCAATAGCTGCATCTACCATGAGAAAAGTTGGGTCACTGTGTCCTGCCAGTCCAACTTGCAGATTAAAAAATCTATCATTCGCTCATGCGTTGAATATTGTTGCCATACCTCGCCTGGTGCTCCTGCTGTACATCGAGATTCTTGACAAAATTCAAAGAGGGATCTATAATGCAAACGATTCTGATCAGACATCCTGACTTCAATCACTTCTTCACTGACATAACATGGCTTCCTTCTGTCTTTTCTAAAGAGCTTTATTCCTGGTACTCCAACTACATGAATTTAAGCCTGCTGCTAGAGTGGTATCTAGATCCCAGCCTTTTACATTTGAAAACGTTAGATACAACCAACACTTTTATTCGAACAGTTTCTTTTCTCGCACTTTTCTCTTGTGGAATTCCCTTCTGTCTCCTTGCTTCTCTGATAAAAACAATCTTCAAAAATTTAAATGCAACGTCAATCGTCATTTACTGTTTCTTGAAATCTGTTCTTATATTGTCCTTTCTTCAATTCCCTCTATACAAAGTCTTTTCTCTCACTTTCACTCTCTGTATACGCCTCTCGGTACACATGGCATTACTGCTTAGCTTGAAGTGAAATGATTAAAAGAAAAACTGAAGAAGATAAAGGATGTTTTTACCTTTTTAGGTAATAAGGAAACTAAATATAGAATAGACTGCATTTGGAGTTGTTTTGCCCAACAGCACGGTCAGTTAAGTGCCATACGTAAAACACGCTTGGGCGATCATGTCTCGAAAGAGACATGACTGACTGGGCAGAAGATTATCCCGCATTAGGTTGCCATTGCTTTCTGTGGTAGACTGATTGCCAGCCAAGGCTATAGAACTCAGTCTGTCCTCTTATTTAAGGGGAGAGATGGATTAATATCTTTCGTAATGGTATTTGAGCGCAAGTGAATGCAAGGCATTCAACTGGAATTCGAACTCGGCTCCCCGATTTGTCGTTCCAAGCCGATATCAACTGCACCACTACGCACATCCCCAATAGTACAAGTTGCTTAAATTTGAAAGCATTAAAATAAGAACTCGAATAAATAGCTTTAATAGTTTTGCCTAATCGAGACTGTCATATGAATGTAATGCATATAGCGCAAAACCCGTTCAGAAACCTCTAAACTGTGAGTGCTATACATCCGTCTTAACGAGGGCCATCCTCTTTCGAATCTCGTTGACTAGCGCTACAGAGTCAAGACCTCCAAATAGCAGAAACCACAACACCTGAGGACTTTCAATAACTAAAATAGATAGCATATGTAACCCCAATTTTCTAAGCCCCCTTTTCTCATTATGTGTCCCTGAAACTTAAACTTTTTTAATGCATCTTCTTTGTTTTCTTTAAGGGACGCGGCACATAGAAAACATATTTCAGTCGAAACTATAAACGTTAATAAAGTGAAAAATATACCTGTTTTGAAGGTGTGGAGGTCATCAAGATGGCCATAGCAACGAAGCTGAAGAACATCCAAGAAGAATCCTTCCATCATTGCATAGAATCGTAGCAAAGGATGGAAAAGTGCATTAGATACTAGGTGGATTATTTTGAAGTGGAAACCATGTAGTTTCTGATTGGAATGGAAATAAGTCGTTTGTACCAACAATTCCTTTACTTTTTAAAAGTAATCTGTACATAAAATTTTAAATAAATTCGTACGTATTAGGTTTTTAAATTTCTCAAGAGAAGTAGGAAACGTAATATACACCTGTCACCTAAATCATATCTGATATCTATATCAACTCCTTAGTACCATAGCCGTTATCATATCAGATGAAAGTTAAAAAATTGATAAATATACATCAAAGTCTGATAATTTTTTATCCGTTATGATAACCCATATTAAATATTTCTAAAACTGTACAAGAGCGACCGGGTGGATAGAGATCGTGCGGTAATATTTTCACTTTCAAGTAAAACAGATTCTGATATTCTTATAAAATTCTTACTATCATAGCCGAAACTATATCAGCTGAACGTCAACAAATTGAGGAATATAGATAAAAATTTCGAATAAATTATTGCGAGTTAAGTTTGGGTACTTTAAATACTTATGCTATTGTTCGAGAAGGAGACTAACTGAGCAGAAGGCGTTTTATATGATCTTCAGATTCAACTTTGACATACTTATAGATTATTTCTTAGTAACGATATTGTAACAATCGAAACATCACGAATAACAAAGACTTCAGTCAGTTAAGCGCCATACGTGATACAAGCTTAAGCAATCGAAAGAGACATGACTGACTGGGCAGAAGATTATCCCGCAGTAGGTTGCCATTACTACCTGTTGTAGACTGGTTGCCAGCCAAGGCTATAGAACAGAATTTGTTCCTGTTATTTAACCTTTAACTCGAAGGAAGGAACGGATTAATACCTTTCCAAAAGTTACTTTTGCGTAAGTGAATGCAAGGCATTCAACTGGAATTCGAACTCGGCTCCCCGATTTCTCATTCCTAGCCGATATCCACTGCACCACAACGCACACGGTTTTTTAAACACGATTTCTCATACAATCACCCAAGTATGTCAGTCGAACTAACGATGGAAAAAAAAGTTAAGAGCCAAAAATGACAGGAAGTTGTGGAGAGCCATGATCGTCAACGCTTTAAGAGACATGGTACATAGAAATAGATGTTTTACTACTAAATCTGTTTTGATTACTGAAGAACAAGTATTGCTTTTCGACACTCTCTCATATTCTGATGTAAGTAGAGGTAAATATAATTTTCTAATTCAGTAACACGTCTGATTGTCGTTAACCAAAACGACTATCCCGATTTCTTCTTCTTCATGGAAACAGTCATCTGCCCCCCGCCCCCGTGGCTATTTGCGGACAGTATTGAAAGTGACAGATATTTTCTGTACTCGCTTGACGCATCACGTGTGACAAGTCTTTTATCGATAAAACTTTTACCGACATTTCGTGCAGCTGTCCGTGGGCGTCATTCCATTGCGCTTGCAAATAATTCCATGGAAGGGTGCTTGTCAACGCACACTTTCTCCTGTTTATCCATTTTTATTCTCCTCGCTTCCCATTTCTCTCTCCCATCTTTCTCTCTCTCTCTCTCTCTCTCTCTCTCTCTCTCTCTCTCTCTCTCGTCTCTCTTATTCTTTGTTCTGCTCTGTTTGCTCGTCTTCTTTGTACAGGGGCCCGACAATATTTTTCGGACACTTTAGTATTCGACTTTCCGAGTACCATAGAGTGGCGAAATTCCTTCAATAGAATAGCATAAACATATAAAGAAATACCTTTAATAAAAATGGAAGAAAATCGATTAGGTAAGGAAAAATATTTATTTTTCATCATTTTTTACAAAACACGCGACATTATTTTTCGGACATCGTTGAAAAACTGTTAATAGTCTGTAATATCACCTTTCTTCTCAATAACTTTTATCAATCTCTCTTCATAATGATCAAACATATGCACAATAACATCTCTACGTGTTTCTATTAGTTGTTTTTTAGCATCTAGTGTCCGTTCCCATAGTTGAACTTCTTTCGTTATTTCAGGTCCATCATAGACAAGTTGCGCAAGCATTTCCCAAACATTTTCTATTAAACTTAGATCTGGGCTTTTTGCAGGCCATTCCAAAGTAGTCATATTCACTTTAGTTTTGACACATGGATGCTGTAATTGTCTTACTGTAGAAGGAAATCATTCCCTATCTCTCTTCTTATCCTTGGTAGGGCTTTCTCGTCCAGCAACTGTTTGTAGCTTTTGCTGTTCTGTCGTCCTTTCAGCCACTCCAACCATATATTTCCATTAGCAAAGATCATACGCCAAACCATAACTCCTCCTCCTCCCATCTGTCGTTTGTTCAGTACAGCAGGCTCACCCCTTGTCGACCAAGTACACCATCCATCGGGCCCATCAAACTTGAAACGCTTCTCATCAGTAAATATAACCTTGTTAAAGTCAACATGCTTTGTTAACCACCTTTTATCACACTCCAGTCTTGCTCCTTTGTGTTTCTTTGTTAGTGTAATTTTTTTCTTAGCCTTTGCATACTTCAAACCAATCCTATGCAGCATTCTTTGTACTGTTCGAACGTTTACATCCAATTCACATTTCTCCTTCACTTTCCTTGCTGTAACTTTTTCTCCAGATGTCAAAAGCCCTGTCACAGTCCTCTTCATTCTCCTTTCAGTCCTCTTGCCAATTGATCTTTTCCGTCCTCTCTTTTTTTCCGCTCGGAGTTTGTCTTCAGCATGTATTCGACCGTTGATTTCGACAGCTTCAAATCCATGGCGATCCTTCTGATGCTGAGGCCATCATCCCGCTTCTTCCGTGCCAAACAAACGACTTCTTTTGAATGCATTTTACCTCATTAAACTTAATTGTTTTGCCAGTAAAATAGAACAGATAATTGATTCTAATGATGACAGCTAAGTGTACAAGCAGAAAATTTGCATACAGCAACATATACATGAACTTAGCTCTTAATAAAATAGGATTTTTTGTCATGTCCGAAAAATAGTGTCGCGCAAGTTTTCGCAAAAATCACAAAAAACTAAAATTATCAAAGCCAAACTAAAAAAAAATGATTACACTAGTAGTGGATTTTCACTCCTCAACTATGTACTTACAATCTCAAAAGTTTTTGGCACTAGTAACCACCTTGAAGTACTTTTTTTCAAAGTGTCCGAAAAATATTGTCGGGCCCCTGTACTATTAGGTTGCCCCCAAAAGTTCGTAAACACTTGCGAAAAATTGAATTTTTTATGCAATTTTGCGTTTATATTGTTATAGTGATTTACATCTTTGTACTGCAGATGGCAATTGAAAAAATCTGAGCTGCGAGTTTTGATTCGTTACTGCTGGAAGCGATGTCTTTCAACCAGAAAAGCTGCAGAAGAGATTTGTGCTGCCGAAGGTGAAGGAACAATTGTATATGCGGCGATCTCAAAGTGGTACACGCGTTTCGATTCTGGCGACATGAGTCTTGAAGATGAGTTGGATGATGGAGACATGCAAACCGGGTTGGACATTGCGCCTTCATCGAGCACTCGAGAATTGGCTGATAAGCTTGGAGTTGGCAAATCTACAATTCACCGACATTTGAAGCAACTTGATTTTGTTCACAAAAAGCAGCGCCAAGATCCGCACGAACTCACCGAAGCACAAGCCAACAGACGAGTTGAAATTTGCCGTCAATTGCTCAGCAATTTTTGTTGTTTTTGCGAGTAAAATTTCAATTTTTTGCAAGTGTTTCCGAACTTTTGGGACAACCTGATACTTTGTGTCATATTGTCTTCTTTTTTTTATTTACCCTTTTTATTTTCGTTCCGCTTTTTATTTTCCCATTCAATCACTGAAGTTAAGAAACGTTGAACCGGGTCAGTAACTAGATGGGTGACCACTTGAGAATACAAAGTGTGAAGGATGAGGCGAACACATGTGTCTTGAAGTCACGTCTTGATACTGGGAAACACTCTCAATCAGAGACCGTTCGAGCGGGCTGGGTTACTCGATCTACATGCGTTTCTATCTCGACCACACCTTCAAGGCTGCGCATTGCTTTTATCAAAACATTTGGCCATATCAGGTACAGGGTGACGGCCACATTACATTAAAACGCTTCTTCGCGTACGATGACTGAAGTTAAGCAACGTCGGACCTGGTCAGGGTCTAGATATGTGACCACTTGAGAATACGAAGTACTGTAAGCTTAGATATGCGTGTGATACAATGGATAATGGTTCAGAATTATAAATTGGAGAGCCGCCTTTCAATTCTAGTTGGGTTCGTTATCTTTAGTTATGCGCTAATACACTCAGGAAACGCATTAATCCCTCCATTCGCCTTCTCAGCTATGGGTTAATTAGTAAGTTATATTTCACTAAAGCTATTATTATCTCCAAATGGAAAACATTCTTACAATCTAAGAAACTATTTTCTGGCATTAAATAACCTGGAAAGTGTTAATAAGCCATAGAAATCGAATTAATCATTATTTCATTTTTTGTTCCGCTTTTTTTTCCACATACTTTTTTTCTTTTCCTTCCTTTGTTTATATGCCTTTCTTTTCTATATTTTGGAGTTTACTTCGTTTTTTTTTTTTTTGTTGTTGTTTTTTTTTTTTATTCGCGTTTCTTGCTCTTCTTTCTTTGCAGCGTGTCCTACTTTTTTTTTCTTCAGAACTTGTTTTGTATTTTTCTTATTTTTTTAATCATTTCACCCCAAGCAAGGCGTTAACGCCACTGATCTGCAGAGGGTTTCATAAGAGAGTTGAGTATTAGGCAGGAGGAAAGTGAAGGCAAAGACGAACCAGCTACAGGGGGTGAAAGAGAAAAGGCAAGAGACGCATATGAACACAAGGGTGAATACAGTTGCGAAGGTAGAAAGAATCGAAAAGAACAAGATACATGGGTTGATGTAGAAAGGGCTGGAGTTAAGTGGATAAGAGATGGGATTTGCATTTAAATTTCTGGAGGTTATAGCCGTCAGGAAAGCAAATATATGGAAGGGAGTTTCACAGGCGGGAAGCGTTAGAAAAGAAGCTGCTGGAATAGAATCGTCGCCTGCATTTGGTGGATCTAACCACAATTACCACAATTAGTCCCGGTTACCTCCTCTAAGTGTCTGTCTAAACATATTGTCTCACTTCTTATTAACATCTCTCAAATTTTGGCCAGTTTTCTTCATATTTTAATGTCGGATATTATCATTTATTTATTTTTATTTAACATTTCACCCTTAGAAAAATCATCATGTCACTAAGACGCAAAAAGGTTAATAGAAGTGAAAGAGAAAATGAAGACTTCAGAAGGAACCGGAAATCCTATCCTAAACGGGTAATCAAGGGATAAGACTTTACTCCTTTTTTTTTTAATCTTATCACGCCGAGCAAGGCGGGAACGCCACTGATGTGCAGGGGGCTACATAAGAGTAAAAGGATTAGAGGAGAATGAGGAGAAGGATGAACCAGTTAGAAAAGAACAAGAGAAGGATGGGAATACAGGTGTGATGACAGTTGGGAAGGTGAGAGAAAGAAAAGGATCTACAGGACAGTGTGGAAAGAAGTAGGGTCAAGTAGCTAAGAGATGAGAATTGACCTTGCATTTAAATTCCTGGAGGTTGTAGCCGTCAGGAAAGCAACAATATGGAATAGAGTTCCACATGCGGGAAGTGCGAGAAATGAAGCTGATGGAGTAGAATTGTCGTCTGCATTTGGTTGATCTAACTGTGAATGGGTAAAACCCAGTTGCCAGTCTGGTTGCACGAGTAAATACCTATTGCGGAGGCACCAGTGACTCAAGCTCGTTGAAACAGAAGCCATGGAAGTATTTATAGAACAGACAAAGAGAAGCCACATCTCGTTGGTGGGAAAGTGGTTGTAATTGAGCCGCCAAGTCAGTACCTATCACATTACTGATTCTCCTTTGGAGCCTGTCAAGAACACGGAGATGAACATCGGGTGTGCCTGACCATATATGGCAGAAGTACTCCATGCACGGACGAATGGTTGATTCTTTATTTCCGCGTCGACTTAGTATATTATATATTTACTTTTTTATTTTTTTGTTTTTTGTTTTTTCTTTCATTCTCATGGATTGCTGTTCTTTTATATTTTCTTTCCTTCATGCGTATTCAATGATTATCTTTTTTGAAGTACTTTTCGTTCGTTCGTTCCTTTACCGACTGTAATATTTTCGCTTCTGCGCAGTACAGTATTCCTTATGGAGAGCTTTGCTTTCTTATTTTCCAGTTTTAACTGAATAGTTTCTTTCTTCTTCCTCTATGTTTCTGTTGTGGTCTGGACAACTTGGGTACCAATTTGTAGTAGCCTGGCCGTCGGGGTAGTGATTTCAACAGTGAGGAAAAGGTTGGTTGTCCAAACCACTACAATTATAAATAAAATAACTCAAAGCACAATGTAACGAATATAACAACATTGTATTAAGTAAGGTTACAGAACTTAATAATTCGTGAATGTAAGATGTCGTGAAAAGAGTTCTCTCTTGGATATTAAAGATATTGTCTGAATATTCATGATAGCAGTATCCCTGAAAGGAAATAATATGTTTGTACTGAATAGTAGTGAATATAATTATACATGTATTGAAATGTTCTTATAGAATAGAGAGAAACATTTTATGTGGCTAATTGCTGAATGCAATTAGTGGTTTGTGTGAGTTGGAAGAGACGAACGGTTCTCGTTCCAAACGCTCCGAAAACACATCGTCCAACTGGCTAGACACGCGTGGGAATTAGTTGATATATTTCTTAATAAACGCAGGAAAAAAGAAAGCTTCAGGTGCGATCCTAACGTAGGTGTGTGTAGGTATATGTATACGAACGTGTGTGCATGGTGATGTATATGTAGGTATGTACGTGCATGTAGAAGTGATTCTACATATCTTTTTGTTTTTTGTTTTTTTTGTATACTATTTCCATATTTTCTTTACTTTTCATTTTATGTAATATTTTTCTTTATTTTGGCTTTTCATTGTCTTTCACTTTCTTTCTTTCTTTTTTTTAAATTACTTTCATTCTAAGCAAGGTGATAACGGCACTAAAACGCAAGGGTTACCTGAAGTAAATCATTAAAGACTAAGGGCGAGAAAGGATCATAAAAAAACGTGTTTCAGAAAGACAGGTGATAGCGATTGACGTTGATTTAATTTGCTTTTCATTTTATCTAATATTTAAAGTAAACGGTGGTGTCGTCAGCGTATATACCTCCTTTGGATCTGATTACATCGGGAGGAGAGTTAATGAAGATCAGGAAAAGCGTAGGACCTAGAATAGAGCCTTGGGGGACACCCGCGTTCGTATGATAGTTCGGGGGACATGTTCTTTTCAATACTACTATCATTGTGTGATTTCAAAGGAAAAAACTGTATTAGGTCAAACAACTGTCTAGTTGTACCATAGCCCCGCAGCTATAATACATACTTCAATGGATAAGACAAACAATGAAAATTTAATAAGTTTTGTTGCTCATATTTTCCATTTATGATGTCTACAAGTGTTTTGAAACTGTCTGTGGTTTCGGTTAAATTCTTAGCCATTTCAAATGGATAGTTTCCACAAGGATCTATTGGAACTGCTCAGCAACTTTGGTATATTTGGGAAGGATATCAGAATATTCAAGAACCTATACTGGCGGCAAATTTTCTGAATAAGGATAGAAAATTAGTTCAGCAGACATACAAAAGAGAAGAGGGTGTGGGACAAAGGTGTATTTTCTCACCAGACTTATTCAACAAATAATGCGAGACTATTCTAAGTGAACTGGAAGTTCTACCGGGGTACATTCTTGGCACCCACAATCTTAACAAAATAATATATGCAGATGACACACAGTGTTGACAGCAGACAGAAAGAAAACTACAAAACCTCCTACAGAAGCTAATGAAGGAAAGCTAGAAGAAAAGACTAACTACCAACTGCAAGAAAACAGAATGAATGGTTGCTAGCAAAACGATGAGCCAAAAGTACCAATCGCAAATCTGATATACCAAAATTAAACAAGTGCAAAAATTTAGATATATGAATGGTGTTTTAACAGGTCACGGAATGGGCGACACTTAAATCCGAAGGCCTATTGAGATAGCCAGAACAAGCATTCCAAACGTTAAACAGAATAGACGAATTTGGTAAAAAAAAGGTTACATGATATGTCCTCCTGTATGTCTGTGAGGGCTAGACAATCTCCTGGTCCTGGGCATGACAGTAAACTCCATCTGGCAGCAATGATAGGGAGGTTGTGAGAAACATGGAACTACCTCTTAATTGCTGTTGTTCCCAGGTCCACACTGACCCGGAGTGATAGCACCTGTAAGGGTCCCAGCTATGAGCAAAAAGTTTATCCCCAAACTGGGGTCAGAACACTATGAAAGTATAAAAATAGACTTTTATAGAAATATATGCATAAAAATAGACTTTTATAGAAAATATACATTTTTGAAGGAAAAATATTACCAACAATACATTTTTTAAGAAAAAATCATTACCATAACACATCTTTGAAGGAAAAAAATTATTCTCAGCAAAACATCTTTTAATACAAAACTAGAAGATATTTTCAGTTTTCTAAAATAAAAAAAAAGAATAAAAACAAAAAACTTTAATTAAAATCAACCTTCTCACTAAAACAGAACATTAAAAAAATACCTTAAAATCCAACTTCTTTTGGCATTAAATAACCTAAATAGGTTGATATGCCGTTAAACAAAACTAAAAAAAAGACAATATCCTATAGGATGAAGAAGTTTGAAGCAACAAAAATGGAGTCCTACAGAAGGATACTGAATATACCATGCACCGAACATGCGAGAACCGACGAAGTGTTAGAGAAAATAGGAAAAAAAAAGGAAAATTATACTTAATATAAGAAAGAGACAGATGAGGTTTCTGGAGCGTATAATGAGGAAGGAGTGCTTGGAGAATCTAATATTCGCAAGAGAGATTGAAGGCAACAGAGACAGAGAAAACCGGCGCATGACATTCTTAGTGAGCCTGAGCGGAACAGAGTTTAGAAGAAAAAACAGAAAGACAAAATATATTAACAGCTGACAGTTGTGGAGGGCCATAATCGGGTACATCCTGAAGGGAGACAGCACATAACGAAGAAGTCGTTTATTTAATAAACTATGCTACATAGAAGTACTAGTAATATTAAGCTGCGCAGTGTGGGGGGTAGAATTCTATGCTGTAGGCCTTTGAAGCACACCTGACAAGTTCCAGTTGGTTTCAAAGGGATATTAAGGGTTGACATGAATTGTTTTATAAAAATTATTTCATTATCATTAAACGTCTTTAATATTGAGACGTTTATAGAATTATAGTGTTATCTACAAACATTTTTTCTAATGGTAGTAGGTAATTACGTATGAGTGCTTCCTCAGCAAAGCTAAAGCGTTCAGTTAAATGTGTTGCCAGTCTTCTGGTCAATGTATGCCTATGTATACACACATATACATCATTTAAGACTGGTATAACCTATCAGGGGGTAAGCAATCGTGGACGTCCGAACATTCATTTTCACTATTACCTATAAAACTGTATGCATTATTGGGAAAGACAGTGGTTCCTTGTTGATTTATCCAGAGTTTGGATTCGGCTTTTTTTCATTTTAGACTAGTTGCCACCTAAGACGAGAAATTTCAGTCTATCCCCCATTCATACCTGGAAATGTAATATGTGACTTTCTTTTCTCAGGAGTAGTAGTATGCTTTAGGACTGAAATCAAACTCGACTTACCGATTCCATTTTCTGCGTTGATAACCATTGCGATAACCGAATTAAGAGAAAGAAAGGACTTCCATGAGAATTAAAGAATGGTATTACAAAAGAAAGAAAGACAAAAGAAGGAAAGAAAAAAGAAATAAAGAAAAAAGAAAGAAAAAAAAGAAAAAAGAAAGAAAGAAAAAGGAAAGAAAGAAAGTAAGAAAAAAGAAAAAAAAGTTTACAGCATTAAAAGCTGATTTCATAAAGCTTGACCAGTTCGTTCAATGCGTTGCCGAATTCTGCTAAATCTAGACGCTCTGTGCGATTCTCATAGCAAATCCAAATCGGCCAATAAACCCCATTCATTCCTCACATGTCATTCCCAATATAACGACAAGACGCTGACAGTACGCGAGTCGAATATAAAAAGCAAAATCTTACCATGGGTGCGTATACGCCGAAATATTAAGAAAACTAATATGGACGTTATAGAAATGCATGCAAATGTAGAATCATGTGTATGTATGTCTTTGTGTGAGTTTATGTGCATGAGAAAGAAAAGGAAATGAAATTGCATTATTTGTTCGTTTTGCATGGGATTGTCAGAAAAAGAAAATAAAAGTGCGAAAGAGATGAATTCGAAAACGAAATGTCTGAGAGCAAGAGAGAGAGAGAGAGAGAGAGAGAGATTCTTTAAAAAACAAAACTAGCAAGCGTTGAGGTAAAAGTGTCATGTCTTCGCCTATTTTATGAAGGAAAAGAATCAAAGTCCGGTCGAAAGGATGCCGGAAATAGCCGAGTTCGAAATGTAGAGGGGGAAAGAAAAACGCAAAGATTTCTCGAAGAATGCATGTAGGAATGCAAGAAGGAATGGCAGTAAAGTGCAAATAGAGGAAATAAAGAGAAAAAATAAAAGAAATGAGCCTCTCCCATCACGTGAAAAAGAAATATCTAAATAATATTTCGACAGAAGTAGAAATAAATGTTGTGAGACTTGAAAAAAGTGAAAAAAAAAATGACTTGTCTATTGCTGCAATATCTGGTTTAGCACTTCTAAGTATTTTGTGATTCTTGACAAAATCCAAATCATTTAAAAATTATATTATGGTAAATATTAAAATTGGTATAAATTGTCACCTCAGAGTTAACAATATTTGATCAAACTTTTAATGTGATATTAGTTTGCAATTCTATTCTTTAAAAAAAAGTAAGCTTTTTCTTATTAATGTATTATTCCGTTTGTTCTAAGTAATATTCTATAATATGATTAATTACAATGTGACACGATAACTAGACATATATGTATTTTATTATAATAGATTAAAATAGAAAATAGATTAGAATAGAAAATAGTTTAAAAACATATTTAACAAAAGTGAAAACGAAGAGGAAAAAAATAAATAAACGCTTTTTCTTTTATGAGGAAAATTGTCCTCCGGTAAATATTTGACTCAGTGATTTAATGTGATAAAGAGATACAGTTCAGCAGGTGGGTTTTCGATGACCCGGTCAAAGGCTGTCCTTTACTGTATCTTGACCACACATTAAGCCTTTTCCGGTGGAAGCCTTATTAAGATAAAAAAAAAGATAACTTAAATTTCATACTTACAGTCGCCGGTGTTTGTCACCGGTGGTCTAAAGCATTTCCGGATTTCCGGATTTCCTGTCAATTTTGGATAAATTCAGGTAATTTTTCCGAGTCAGTAGAGTTAAGTGAAGGGGAGTCCGCCGGGTGCGAGCTTGAAGTAAGAATCTCCGTTCGTCTTGTTTCGTTCAGTTCGGATTTGTTGATCTCCATTAATTAGAGTTAGAGCTGTGTGTCACATTCGCCTGCCCCAACCGAAAAGGCTAACTCTAAACAAATAAGGCATCCTTTTCAACTCATCCAAGTTGTGGAAGTTCGTTCCTTATAGTCAATCTTGTACCCCCAGCTGTTCGGCCGACATTTTCAACAAACTCCCGGCAACATCACAGCGTGGAGAACGGCCGCCGGAGAAATTGTTCGGACGGACCGTTGGGGTGTTACAACAATAACTTGTATTTTAAATACAAGTTATTGTAATTACTCATATTATAGAATATTATTTATTTAATACTTATTTAATACTAATTAAAATATGTGCAATTAATAATATTGTTAAGACAGAAAAAGATAATAAAGTTTTCTTTTTTTTTTTTAATTAGTTTGTTCTAAGCAAAGCCATAATGCCATTAAGGTGCAAGGGGATACTGGACGTGAAATAGAATAAAGAGACTAGATAATGTACAGGGAACCAAATCCTAATCGGGAAAAAAGAGATAAACTTCAACTGCTATTAAAAAAAAAACAGGGAATGCCGTAAATTGAAGGATAGGTGAACTTATCTACAAGAAATAAAATATGAATAAATAACAAAACATTTTCTAATAAAGATAAAGATAAAACCAAAAATAAAAACAGAAGACCATGTACGTTGGATAAAACGAAAGAAAGAAAATGAAGGAACGAAAGAAAGAAAAAACAAACAAACGAAAGAACGAAAAAAGAACAAAATAAAAAGAATAAACGAAAGAAAGTAAGAAAGTCAGAAAGAACGAAAGAAACAAACAAACGAATGAAAGAAAGTAAAAAAAAGAAAATCGAAAAAAGAAAAATGAAAGACAGAAAAAGTAAAAGAAAAAGCAAATGAATCAAAGAAAAAAGAACGAAAGAAAAATAAACAAACGAATGAAAAAAACGAAAGAACAAGAGAGGAAAGAGCAAACAAAATGTAAAAAAAGAACATAAACGAACAGAAAGAAAAAAAGAAAGTACAAACGAACAAAAGAAAGAAAAAAGAATGAATTAAAGGAAAGAAAGAAGAAAGTGGTCACACCTGTTTAAGATAAAAGGCAATGCTAAGTTTGTTTTGTTTTTTTGTTTTTTTTTCAAAACGAACTACCGTTACCATCATAAATATTATGTGTTTTAAGAAAAATTACTTTCGGGTTTTTTTAAATTGATATTTAATATGTTAATATTTTGACACGTCATAAAATTTCATCTAAAATATTTCTGGATGTTCTTCGAGTTTTCTATAACTTTCTCTTATTTATGCAAATCTTTGTAAAGCTATTCATTAAAATACGCGTGTTTGTGCAGAAACAATATTATAAAAAATGTAAGCATAGAGAGATATTTTTTACTATTCCTTCCTGTATATGTATTTATTAAAACATATTCGTGTCCATGTAATAAAAAAAATTGAATTATTTCTCATGACGTCAAGGTGATGTTCCAATGTATGAAAACGTAACAGTCAGAAATAAGTCGCGAGGGTGATTTTTGGAATGTACAGACGCCATCTTGTTTCTAATCATATGATCAGTATCTCTTTGATAAAATTCAATGTATTTGAATAAAATAAATTCTTCGAAATGTGCCTTGAGGAAAATATTTTGATAATCAATTATCAAATAATCTTCACTGTGAGAAATTAAAGATGGACGCGATTGAAGAGTTTGAAAAATAGGTTGGAAAACAATTGTAGTGAATGAGAAAAGAAGGATGGAGTGAGAAAGAAAACTAAGTTATATGGATTAAAAGAAATCTGAGGAGAAAAAAAAGCAAAAAACTAAAAAGAAGTTTTTAAAAATTATAAAAGTTCAGAAGGTCATTCTGTGAAAGAAAGAAAAAATGAAAAAATATGTAAAGTTGGAAAACGATTAGATAACAGACAGAAAGCAGAAAAGAATAAATAAAAAGGAAAAATATGGAACTTAAGAAAACAGTTATTTAAAAAAAATAAAAAAGAAAGAAAAACAGAATTAATAAACGAACGTAGAAAAAAGAGATTATGGCATGATCCATTTCCCTTGTTAATGGTTCTGTCTAGAATGCATATATTCATAAGAACTTTGCTTGTATTCAGAGTTCATCAAAACTCTGTCTTGATCAACTCTCTGCCTCCAGGTGAAGAGGAACTAAGACGAGGCTCTGCTGAAGGGTAGACTCACGTCTAGGGTGAACAGACAAGTGCCCGACTCTACCTTAAGCACGGTCTACTGGAAATTTCTGCCCGAGCTTAAGGGTTCAGAGCTCCCACATTAAAGTCGATCTTGTGCCACGTCCAGCCTCAGGGGTTAGTTAGATAATCAGTTCATCAAAACTCTATCTGGATCAATTCTTTGCCTCCGGGTGGATAGGAACCAAGACGAAGCTCCGCTGAAGAGTAGTCTCTTGTCTGGGGTTAACGGACAAGAGCTCGACCCATGCATTAATCAGGGTTTGCAAAATATTTTTGGATTCCCACTTTTGGCCTTTATACCGCATCTGAGATGTAGCCTTCCTAGTGGGGAGGTAGGGAATATTAATTCAATGAAACTTGAAGGCGCTTCGACGTGGTGTAATGTGTAGCAAGCTTGTCTCGATAGAATCAATAAAAATTGAGCAGTGAGTTTGATTCTCACTGGGTGCGCGATGCTTTCGACTTTGTGCCACATCTAAGCTGCGCATGGAAAATCTCTTGGGAACTGACGTGGCTGTGAGGTAGGATTCTTTGGAATCTAAAATTAGGTAATCAGCTGCTGAGTATAGTCGTCGACTCAGTCTAAGTATATTGGCACTACAAACGCCTTGCGAAGCGAAAATTGATCGAGCAATTAAATCCTGTGTTAGTAGAGAAATAGCCCTAGCTGTCCTCCTTGCTTATCAAGAAGGAACATGCTTTTGTAATTAGGGTAGGTTAAAAAGAATTTCTCCGGAGACAACAAATATTGCCGCTGAACTGCGCGAAGAGAATATAAGAAATGCTGTTAATAGGCATATTGAGCGCGTCGTAATACTTGCGAAGCTGACTGTGACAACAAAGGCAGACAAATGTGAGGCTTTTCGTGACTACATTCAGAAACTGTTCATCTGGGAGCTCGGTCTGAATACAGCTTAGTTTGCTGCCTATTTAGCCAAATATCGGCTCGGAACGAGAAATCAGGGAGCCGAGTTCGAATTCCAAGTGAAATCCATTGCATTCACTTGCGCACAAATACCCTTGGGAAAGGTATTAATTCGTCTCTTCCCTCCAGTTATGGGTTAAATAGCAGGACAGATTGGGTTCTATAGCCTTGGCTGGCAACCAATCTACCGCAGAAAGCAATGGCAACCTACTGTGGGATAATATTCTGCCCAGTCAGTCATGTCTCGAAAGAGACATGATCGCCCAAGCGTGTTTCATGTATGGCACTTAACTGAACTGATCCCGCCTCGAAACGGCTGGCGCAAGGGCCCCGTTACAGGGTCTGAGATCTGGGAACCCTCGAATCTGCTTGACCCGGAGAAAATCCAGAATTATATGGCCTTCTTTACGCCCGTTCTTGTTCCATTGATGACACTGATTTACAGCAACTTGATGCGGCAGGGTTCTATACCTCAACATTCCCTAGAGGTGTGATCCAATTGCTATGCAAAAACAAGGAGTTGATTTTAGCTATGATCTTAGCCAACCGTTTGCAGGTTGTCCTCTCTAGTCTAATTGACTCTGAGCAGACTTTTGCTTAGGGACAATCAAAGAAAGTCGATAGTGAAGCCGCGCTTATCAGTACAAGACATTCGATGGGGTTGACCATCGTTTACTAGAGACTGTCTTTTCGGCCACCGGTTTTGTACCGTACATTCCCTGCTAGATTCGACTTCTGTGCGCGTCCCCCGGTGCACTGGGGAAAGTGATCGGAGATTTTCTTATTGTCCCGTTTCATTCGTAAGGTTGTCCGCTTCCCTTTCTGCTTTATGTTCTTGCCTTAAAAAATCTCTCTTCATAAGTTGAAAGCAAATCCGGTCCAACGTGGAATCTCTTTACCGGATGTTACCATCTTGGCCAGGTACTCAACCTATGCTGACGACGTGTCGGTTCTTCTGTCGAGCAGAGGCGAGATTGACAATGTCAGCAAAGAAATCAGAGGGTAAGAGACAGTGACAGGGATCAAGATCGACCCCGATAAGTCTAGTGACTTGCGGTTAGATACGTGAACAGGAGATTCTTTTTCCGGGCTTTTCCTCCGGATGGAGGTTCCCAGTCAAAATAGCGTCTGGTTCGGTCCTTGTTTCCAGCAGGAAATGAATTAATAGAAGATGCGGGAGAAGGCTGTGAGCGCATTTTGTCTGTGTTATGGAAGAAATCTTTCCTTAACGGGAAGGCGAATGTGTAAGTTTCGCACATCTGTATAATTCTCCTTTACCGACTCAATGTCCTTCCATTGCCGTATGCCATAATAATGGCATTAGACAGTGTCTTGTTCTTTTTTTGTGGGGAGACAAGGCCCTAAAGATGTGTTTTCTGATCTTTTACCTCCACCCTTTTAAAGGCAGTCTGGGCATGCCTAGCGTTGAAATTTATCAATCTACTCTTCGCATCGTGTTCCTAGATCGAATGTGTTCGCAAGCAGATGGGAATAGCGAATTGTGGAAGACGCAACATATTTCCGTGTCTAAGAAATGTGCAAACATGCGAGGAGGATGCCAGCGGTTTACCTCACTGTGGGTGCTCCTTTTGTCCTGAACATCCTGTTTGTTTTGAAGTTACTTTTACGGGCAGCAGATAGCCTCTCCGATGGCAAGGCGTTGTCTCGTAAGGCATTATATCATGTACTAGTGAGGGGTCCGTCCAAGATGATATGATTTACGAGCTTTTTCTAACAAAATAGGAGGCTTACTCAATATGGCCTTGGGCACCTGGATTGAAATGCGTCCCTAATATTGAGACATCATTCATTTGGCTGGTGATGCAATAGGCCCTCTTGGTTGGTAAAAAGCTTTCTTCAGCGGGTTTGGGTAGTTTGCCCAACTGCTTCCGTTGTGGTTAGTCGGTGATGGAGACTCTTTCTCACGCCTTCTTCCACTACAAGGTCGTAGTCTCGTTGTGCAAGTTGGTTGAAGATCTTATGGTTCATATGCTGCTCAGAAAGTTCTTTATTCTTGTGGCTGTTTCTGATTGTAGCAATGTGGTACCGTCGTGAACTAAGGCAGATCATTCTGATTTTATGCTTAAAAGGCGTTGTGCAAGTCGTGATATGGTGTTTGTAGTAAGAATGTTAAGTGAGAATATGATTTTTTGGTACAAGGAATATTGCATAGTTTGTTTAGATCAGTGACTGTGGCTAGCCAAGTTATTTTAAGACAAATAAAGAGCAACCTTCTACATCCCCATTTTTTGCCTTGTGTCTTATCTGTTGTATAAAAAAGATAAATATCAGTTCATTGAAACTTGCGTTTTAGCTAGATTTTGTTTGTGACCGGTTGAAGTCTCGTCTCAAACGTAACGTTTATCTGACTTGCAACTGTCTTTTGAGATTTTTTTTTATTATTTTTGTCTGCATATATCTGTTTTGATGCAACTTTGGACTTCACATCTTGTTAAGTTTGACTTTATTTTTTTATTAATTTGACTCAGTCTTTGTTTGTATATTTTGGATATTGTTCTCTTTTTCTTTTCAGTTTATTTTTCTTTTATTGAATTCTGGCGTTAGTAACCCGTTTTATCTCTCTCTCCCTCTCTCTCTCTCTCTCTCTCTCTCTCTCTCTCTCTCTCTCTCTCTCTCTAGTGTAACTGAGTGACACAAGACTATTGTTTTTAATTTTTTTATCTTGTCTTTTATTTATTTTTTATTTAAGTGTTTTGCATGTCTATCTTTCTTTTGGCAAAGCTTTAATTTTCTCATGCCTTATTTAATTTTCTCATGCCTTATTTAATTTTCTCATCCCTTATTTAATTTTCTCATGCCTTATTTAATTGTTTTAGTGTATATATTTCCAATTTTATTTATATTTCCTCCCCTAATTCAGCGGAACTTTTTTTCTCGTTGTTTACTGCGTAAATTTAATCTTGCTCGTCAGTATTTTTCTCACATTTTTTTAAGTGTATTTTATTTTTAATCTTCACATGACCACAGAAATATTCTGGAGTACAGAAAACACCCTACAAGTTTATTCCACTCAGCCCAGATCGCAGTCCCTTCAGAAAAAAATTAATTATACTCCAGGGCTTACTCCCAGTCCTTCCTTTCTCATCCCCAAAAATGCTTCCTCCTACCAAAAAATCAAAGAAGCCACTCCGTTGAGAAGAAAGAAAAAAAAGAATAAAACATCTAAAGTGCCATATAATTTAAGTAGGGGGGTCATCTGCCGTGCTTTCCCGGCTCAGTTGGAGAGAGCCAAAAACTTAGGAAACAGGATCAAATAAATAAAATATCTGCTATATATTAAAAAGTAAGAGGCGCATAATGTGGAAGATTCTCATCAATTTCCTCAAGCAAAAATGCTCACAATTATCAGAACGGTGTCGAGTGTTTGGCAGATATGCGGTAAGGTCAGAGAAGCCATCAGCTCATTCAATCACTTGCAATTGTAGAAAACCAGGAAATCATCTAGCTGAAATGATTTTATGCGGGAAGGGCCCCTATTTTCTCTCACTCATTCTTTTACAAATAGTTCAAACTGACATATCTCTGAGATATTAGGAAATTCTCCCAAGATGGATCTATTGAGAATTAAATTGGTTAATAGAAGAGAACATTGGTGATCTTTCTCTGACAATGTTCAAGCCAGATTCACAACCCCGATGTGACTGATAACGGCACTCTGGTAAGCTAGTTTGAAAACCTGAGATCGTAGTCTCGCTTGGCGAGATTCATTCACAATCTTCAACGTCTTGGGGTGGAAGTATGTTTTGTACAGAAGACCCAATTTTCAACTCGCAACTATTACTGCATTCTGTCTACGGCGTTAGTTTTCTATTCTGCACATTTTGATAGACGCTCGAGATATTTCCAAGTCTTTCAATGCTAGGTGTGTGTGTGTGTGTGCTCTCTCTCTCTCTCTCTCTCTCTCTCTCTCTCTCTCTCTCTGCAGATCCAGAATCTGGACGAATAGGGGCAGCTTGGTTTAGGTGGTGCATTCTAGCTACCGAGTCGATGTACGACTCTTTGGTTGTCCAAACTCTTCAGTTTACTCAAATCATAGGCTTGTCCGGGTTCGTGTAAATTTAGATAAGTCTAATGTTAGGATGGCTGGCTACAGGAAAATGAACACATCATTATTTAGTGATAGAGATTTCCAGAGCCAGATGCCAACAGGAATTCAAAGGAGTAGAATATATTACCATCTAAAACTTAGGTTGTTTGCTGCTGATTTTAATCGCTGACTAAATCTAGCTAGATGAGCAGCACAAACGACACGCGAAGCAAAAGTTGTTCCGGCAATTAACTCACGTGATAGTGGGGATGTAGCCTTAGCTAGAGCAGACCTGGCCTCCTAGCTTATCAAGTCGGATCAAGCTCCTACAGTTAAGGCTAAGTTATAAAGAATCTCTCCCGAGGCGGCGAATATGTCAGCTGAATTAGTGCGCAGTGGAAGTTAGAAATGCATTTAACAGGCATATCGCGTACATCACATTGCCAGATAAGTGAATTGTGACGACAAATGCGGGAATATGCGAGACTTTCATGACCTGTTCACCAGGCAGTTTGGTCTGAGCTCGGTTCAGTTCGATTTCGATTTGGCTCTTTCCCCGCCTCGAGGCGGCTGAAGTGGCTGGTGCAATGATCCCGTTGCAGAGTCTGAGATCTGGGAAGCGCTGAAGCTGATTAGCCGGAACAAAACTCCGTAACTATATGGCCCTCCTTATGAACTGTAATTGAGGCATTCGCCTGTTCTTATTCCATTGCTGGAACTGATTTCCAAAAACTGGATGAAGCATGGGACCATCCCTCAACTTTTCACCAAGGGTGTGATGAAGATACTACGCAAAAACACGAGTGGGGTTGGAATCTTTCGGTTTTTGACGATGTTAAATACAGAGTTGATGATTTTAAACAAGATCTTAACCAACTGTCAGCAGGCTGTCTAATTTGATTGACTATGACGTGCTGTGAAATGTAGAACTATTCAGGACAACCTTCATAGGGTACCTTTGATCATCTATAAAGTCGATAGTGAAGCCGCTCTGATCAATCTATATTAGTCCAAACAAGTGATAGCGTTGATCTTCGTTTTCTGGAAACTATCCTTTCGGCCGCTGGTTTCGGGCCGTATTGTGGCACTTGGATTAGACTGTACGTTGTGAAATTTAATTGGGTACAATTTTAGCACGCTCTATTCGTCAAGGTTGTTTGATTTTGATTCTGCTTTAAGTTTTTGCCTTTACTTTGAAAGTTAACGGCGAATCTTGTCTTACGCAAGATCTCATTATGTGGTGCTAATATGACGTTTCGGTTCTTTTATCAAGCAGGGTTGAGATTGACAAATTCAGCAAAAAGATCAGAGACAGTGAAAGGAGTTAAAATAAACCGCGATAAGTTTGCGGCTAAACGCGTGGAAAGGATTCTCTCTTCCCAGGTCTTTCCTATGGACGGACGTGTTGATAACCCAATCATGTTGGTAGGTCGTGTGAATTGGATTTGTTTGTTCAACAGCACATCAACCTCTTCTTCTTCTATGTGCCTTGTCCCTTCAGGACGTAGGCGATCATGGCCTTCTACTTTTCCCTACTCTTGGTGGCTCTGAGCACGCCTTCTCCTGTTACACCATGCAATCCTCATTCCGTCATCTACTTGATTAGGTCCTTCAAATATGTTATCCGTTGCTTTCTCCTGTTTCTTTTTCCCTCTATCTGGCCTGTTAGTATCAGGTTCTCCAATCCCTCTTTCCTCATTGCATGCCCCAGGAACATCAGCTGTCTCTTTCTGATGCTCAGTATTCATTTTATTTTCGTTTCCATCATTTCCAAGACCTCATCATTGCTCACATGCTCCATCCATGATATTCGCAGCATCCTTCTGTAGAACCACATTTCAGTTGCTTCATGGGTAATTTAATGCCAATATGTAATTTTCTTGGAGCTCTAAAAAAGTAGAATATTATGTATGTGACTCTGCTTTCACAACTGAATGCATAGTAAATGATACTCGGCTTTTTGTGCTTATACATGTTTTTTGGCGGGTGGATAGTTATAAAGGCAATGGTTTGCGGATCGGATTGAGGAATAAAATAGCTGAGCTCGAATTCCAGATTAAATCATTCATGCAGCGCTGAAATAATTTTGCTAGAATCAGGGAAAATTTAAGTTGTCATCCTTAAAAACAACCACCAGAATCTTATTCGGTTTAGTGGCTTTTTGTTTCTTTGACCAAAATGAGTATACTATTGAGATTGTGCTCAGTGAAATATAGGAAGCTGGAAAGAGATGGACTTTGTAATGTAACGTTGAGTATGAGACAAAGATCAAGGCAATAACTTCGCCTTCTCTGTGAAAGAGGATATGTGGGCATAAACGCTTTTCCTCTGTTCATAATTTGTTTGGTGATCTTCCCGAATTCGCGAGATCCAATTTATTTGATTTCGACCTGACCTGGGCAGTTCACGCGTAGCTGAACTTGTGTTTTACAGAACTCTCTTAGATCGATTGCGGACGCTTCTGAAACAATAATAGGCCTGACTACACTGTTTCTTGCGATAGATTTTGCAGTAGTGATTCCTGTGATGCTATGGTTCAGAGGTGAACTGGAGTTGACTGTTTGACTTTTGCTGACATTTTTTGGAGATGTAAAACACTCCATCTCAGACAGGATTCATTTGGAGATTAGGGAAGCAGTTTTCAAAGAATCATTATTAAAAGAGTAATGGAGAAGAACTTCCGTCATATGAGACTGAAAGCTCTACCAGTCTGCCTTCTCAGCGCGAAAAACCGTTTTATGGAAGGGTAAATTAGATGATGTCATTGGTTTGGAGTTAACTGAACACTGATAAAGAAATGATCAGATGAGCCAATGGGAATAAGGGTTTGCTGTGCATTTATCATTTCGCGGAGGTTTGCCTGCTATTCTGGGACACGGGTGGATTCTTCATTGATATGGGTCAGATAATAAACGATTCAATACCTACCTTCTTCGTTGGTTTTGTAAGCGTGAACTAATCATTCTTTATAGTGAACATTGAAGTCACCCCATATGTGAAAATTAGTCGATGGGAAATTCACTGGGGATACTGTCCATCCTTTCTGATATTCGATCAAATATGACAAACATTTCATCCTGAAGACTATACATAGCAAAGACAAATGTGGTTCTATGAATAAGTCCAGCGCGGAAAACATACGGATGGTTAAGGTTCGCGATTTTTGTGTGTCTCTGTCACAAGAAAACTGATCCTTGATGTTGGCACCGAGCTCATGACCGAAGCGATTTATCTTTTTCTTGTTGGTTGTTTGGTTGGTTGAATTTGTGCTTTCTCGGACGAGCTTAAGTCACTGATGCCTCCTCAACAGGTGTTTACTCGTGCAACCAGACCGGCAACTGGGTCCCACCCATTCACAGTCAGGTTAGCCAAATGCAGACGACAATTCTACTCCTGCAGCTTCTTCTCTCGCACTTCCCGCCTGTGAAACTCACTCCCGTATTCTTGCTTTCCTGACGGCTATAACCTCCAGAAATTTAAATGCAAAGTCAATACTAATCTACTAACCACTGGACTCTAGCTCTCTCCCCACTCCTGTATAACCTTCCCTTTCTCTCCACCTATGTATCTGTCATCGCACCTGCTTTCTATTGTTCCTTTCTAACTAGTTTGTACTCCTCACTCTTTTCTAATTAATCTTTTTACATTTATGTAGCCCCCTGCACATCAGTGGCGTTTCTGCCTTGCTCGGGGTGAAATGATTAAAAAAAAAAAACATATCAAACTCCAGGGGCTATTTAATGCCGATCTCTAAATACATTGAGCACAATTTTATGGCTTCAGCTACAGATAAAATTTATTGTTTCTCATGTTTCTTTTTAAACTAATTCGTTGATAATTCTGCTATAAAATATATTCTTGGTCATTTCACTTTAAATATGCATTGTTAGTAATTCTACTATAAAATGTATTGCTGGTCATTTTATTTTAAAACTAGCAGTTTAGCCCTGTTTTGCTGGGACAGTTTAAGGAATACGAAGAATAAAAAACATATGATGAATTTACATAGCAAATACTTACACAACGTCCACCCTCGTCACTTTTATAGATATAGATAACAATGTAGAATGTTTCCATTGCATTAGGGTGGGAGGGGGAAGGGCAACATATAAAGATATAGATAATATAACGTGAGGTGATCGATTCTATATTATAATCAATACATAAACTGATCCCTGACTTTGTGTGGTGATAATATATATTTTCTACCCCTGATTTTGGCTTTCTGAAAAAATTAAAGGTGTCGTTAGCGTTCTAAAATTTTTTATCTACATCTGAGCGCAACTCCCGTCGAGCTAGACTGCAAAATACAGACGCTAAGTCGAATCTATCGAATAAACAAATATTTACACAACGTCAACCCTCGTCACTTTTATAGATATAGATTGTATTATTTGTCATTTCATTTATAAAAATTTAATGCTGATATATTCGCACTTTCATAGTTTTTCATTCATTAGTTGCTGATAGCGGAGACCCTAAAAGGTGCTAAGTCAAGTCAGGATGGATCTTGGAACAACAACAGTTAAGAGGTGATTCCATGCTCCTCATAACCTTCAATCTTCTCATCAGAGGCCTATTGGGTTAAGTGGTCCACTTGAGTCCGATACTCGAAAAGAAAAAAGTATTACTAGACACAAAATATATATAAAAAAAAAAACAACAATAAATTGTTGAAAGAAAAAATATATTACCACCAATAAATAAATAAAATTTAGCTGGCAATAAATGACCCACCGAGGTTGATAAGCCATGAAAACAAAACAACCAACCATCCAACCAACCACTTTAGTCCCGGGTTGAGTTTGAGGCCCAATAATTGTTCAAGACACGGAGCTTCAATGAGGGGAATTCCAGTTGAATTCATTGCATTCACTTACGCGCAAATACCCTTGGGAAAGGTATTAATCCGTCTCTTCTCTCCATTTATGGGTTAAATAACAGGACAGATTGGGTTGTATAGCCTTGGATGGCAACAAGTCTACTGCAGAAAGTAATGGCAACCTATTGCGAGATAATCTTCTGCCCAGTCAGTCATGTCTCTTTCGAGACATGATCGCCTAAGCGTGTATTATGTATGGCACTTGACTGAATGTCTCAGTATTGCGATGCATTAAATACATGTTCAAATGTCAAGACAGCTGTTTATTTGTCCATATAATCATCATAGTTGTAGTGCAGTAGATATCGGCTAGGAACGCGAACTTGGAGACCGTGTTCGAATTCCAGCTGAATCCCTTGCATTCACTTATGGGCAAATACCTTTGGGAAATGTATTAATCCATCGCTTCCCTCCAGTTCTGAGTTAAATAGGACAGATTGGGTTCTTTAGCCTTGGTTAACAACCAGTCTACCGTAGAAAGTAATGGCAATCTACTGCGGGATAATTTTCTGCCCAGTCAGTCATGTCTCTTTCGAGACATGATCGTCTAAGCGTGTATTATGTATGGCACTTAACTGACTGACTGGCATATAATAAATTTGTATCGTTGTCTTTATGGAACGAATAAGAGTGAATGTCACTCAGAAGTGAGCCCTTGTGAGCAAGTACACACACACTAGCATGATAAATTCACTACATCTATAGTAATATATATTTATCACAAAACCATCATAGGTTTTTCATTTTTGCATAAATATGTTTTCAAGTGCGTATAACCTACAGCATAAAGTGTATTCCTTATTTCCCTCTCTCTATCTATCCATGTTTGTGTCTCTTTCTCTTTCTCTCTTCCTCTCTCTATATATGCATATATGTATGTGTGAGAGTGTATTTTTCTCTCATCTCTCTCGCCCTAGCTCTCTTTCATTCATTGTCTAGATGACATTTGACATGGACAAGAAACCAATCAGCATTTCGAACAAATTCCATAAATCACACGTATACACATACACACACTGTCTCCAATCTGTCAGTATTATTCCCCATCATACGAATTAGATTTGTAATGACCCGTCAAAACGGTTGGCGCGTTTTACACAAACTATGGTGCTAAATTGACAGTCAGAGAAGAGTTCAAATTCCTCATTTCAAATACGACACACGTATACAGGGCTACGTTTGCGCATAAGAGAGCGCTGAAAAGTTCTCGGGCCGACATAACCAAAAAAAAAAAAAAGATCTCTCCTCCCAAAACAAAATTTGACATGTTTCGCTTTTATCTATGCTTCATTAGAAAGTGAAATATAGAGAAGGGGAAAAAATTGTGATTTTTTTTATTTTTGTATCGTTTATTTTTCTTTGGTTAAACAAGCCTCACGTGTTATGATCTAGTCAGGCAGCGTTCGATAGTGTGTGTGTGTGTGTGTGTGTGTGTGTGTGTGTGTGTGTGTGTGTGTGTGTGTGTGTGTGTGTGTGTGTGTGTGTGTGTGTGTGTGTGTGTGTGTGTGTGTGTGTGTTCGTTCGTTCGTTCGTCTGTGCGTTTGAGAGTGTAATGAGTATTTTTATTTATGTTTGGTAGTTGCCTATATGTTGACTGGAGGATGTTTTGTATGAGAGTAAAATAATTTGAGTTACACCGGCTGTGGCTGTTGGTGAACTGGTTTTAGATTCCTTTATAAAAATTGGTGTATTTGACGTGTATTTATAAATATTCAAATATTTACCGGACGTCCTGTATTTCGTACGTAATAAATGATCTACTTTTTTTTTAATATGTATAATAAACCAAATAATCGGTAAAACATCAAATAACAAACCCACTGGTGCCAAACTTCGCAAAGAAGAAAATATGGAAAGACAAAAGTGAAAATAAACAAACACCAATCTAACCAAAAACCTAGTTGAATTTTCTGGGAAGCATAATGAGGAATAATGAGGGTTTGGAAAAGTTGATACTAGATAGATTGAATGTAAGAGAGACATCGAAAAGCAACGCATGACCTACCTGGCCAACTTGGGTGAATGGATGATGAAGCAGAGTTTGGAAGAGATAGCAAAAAGACAGTTATTAAGAACTTCAAGGGACAGAAAACTGTAGGGAATCATAGTCCTGAGGGGACATGGCACATGGAAGTAGATGAAGAAGAGAGTACTTCAAAAATCTAGAAATAAAACTAAGACAGAACTATAACAAAATAAACAGTACTTTGTGGCTACGATTCAAATCATAACTCGGTGTGTGTGTTTTCTTTAACGGCTTATCAACTTTTGTGCGTTATTTAGTGCCAAAAAGGTGCGTTTTTAAAGCATTTAAAATTTTCGGTTATAATGAGAAGGTCGATTTAGTCAGATTTTGATGAAAAAAGTTTGTTTTTTTTTTATAGTAAACTCAAGATGTATTCTGGTTTTGTATTTTTAAAAAGCAGTTTGTAGAACAGTTTTTATTGACGTATTTTCATAAAGAGGGTTTTGTCGAAAGTCAGATGTATTGTTGGTATATTTTTTCCAAAACATTGGTGGTAATATTTTCTTTTTCTAAAATGTATTGCTGATAATATTTTCTTCAAAAATGTACCGCTGGTAATATTTTTCCTTCGATTTCCCTCAAAAACGTCTTAAAATTTTTGCAATGTATTCGATTTACAATATAAATAGAATTTTAAATTGGACCCTTATTATGTGTATTGGCAATGGAAAAACTTTTCTTCAAAAAAGTATTGCTGGTAATATTTTCTTCTCCAAAATGTATTGCTAGAATTTTTACTATGAAAAAGTATATTTTTATACTTTCATACTGTTAACCTCAGCTAGTAATAATTCTGTTCCGTAAAAATGTCTTATGGTAATATTTTTTCCTTAATAAATGTATTATGGCAAATTTTTTTTTCCTTCAAAAATGTATTATGGCAATAATTCTTTCCTTCAAAAATGTATTATGGCAAAATGTGCTGTTGGTAATATTTTTCCTTCAAAAATGCTTATTTTTCTAAAAAAAGTATGTCTTTATGTATTTATTTTTATAAAAGTTTATTTCTATACTTCCATAGTGTTTTAACTCCAGTTTGGGGGGTAACTATTTGCCTGTAGCTGGCACCTTAATAGGTGCTACCACCCCGGGTCAGGGTGAATCTGAAAACAACTGCAATTAAGAGGTGGTTCCGTGTTCCTTAAACCGTCCAAATCAGATGTTTTGCAGCCGAATTCAGTAAAAGTTTCACTCTCTGCCAATCGCAATGAGCAGCTTCATATTTTCACTACAATTCCACGAAATCTTTTCATTAGTCTGTCTGTCATCATATAACTTAAACGACTAGATTATTAGTCACTACAATTTTTGTAGTTACTAATGAAACCCAATAGGAGGAGCGTGTTTATAGCATATTAGATTTTTGAAAATTTAAAACGTTTTAATGTGTTTGCAATGTGTTCCATTTACAATATAAACATAATTTTAAATTGGACCCTTATTAAACGTGTTGACAATAGAAAAATCTTTAATTAGACATGGCAACTCAAGACGCTTAAGGTTTACCTAGGTATCCGATTTGGCACTTTCTTTTTTCCAAATCCTGTACAATCGGTCTCAGCTTTGAAGCATATGAATAAAGAGAAATGACTCCTTTAACTATTTTTCGCTGTCTGGGACTTTTCTAGAATTGCATCACCTCAACCACGCCAATGTTTTCATCATCTATTCAGTTGCAGCAAAGGAAAGGCTAAATTGTCCCTGAAGATGATTTTCCAGAATGAAGAGAATACAGGATCGATTACTTCCGACTTTCGATAGTGCAGGCTTGTAGATGTAAATTTAACTGTTTAAAAAACATGGATGTCTTCTTTAATACGCGTATCATCCGGTTTACATTCCTCCTCAGTATTTTGAACAGGAAGAGAGATTTATCACCATTTTTCTTTTCTGTTTTACTCCCAGTTGCTCATTTTGCCTTAGTGGTATTATCGCCAAATTCGAAGTGAAATGATTTTTAAAAAGTATATAGAAATAAAAGATAACGGAATAAAAAGATCCCCTTTTTTGACAGTGATGTTCACTCTGTACAAAACCCAAAAGCCACTCGAGATAGACGGCTACGGGGTAATAGTCTATGCGGATATACGAGGAAGGTAACGTCTAACCCTTGACTTAAACAATTTAAGATTCTAGGGATCGGGAAAACATCCTCTTCGGTGTAGGCTCCACGGAGCACTGGTTCGAGAACTGTCTGTTCAAGTGGAACTCGCATCTAAACAGTAGAATACGAAGGGAATAAGAGTGGTTCGTTACAATGTGCATAGCATGATGGGTTTTAGATGTGATTATTAGAACTGATGAAACTAAGGTATTTATTTCCATGGAAACAGCGATAGATCTGTAAGAGGTTTGTGACGTTTCATCTGTAGGAAAGCGGTTTTCAGAGTGGAAAAGAAGGAGTCGAAGATGATTTTGGAGTATATCGAGACTACAAAGTAAAGACCGAGTAGCTCCTGTCCATATATGGCATCGCTACTTTATTTACTAGTCTGTCAGCATTTATATTATTATTATTTATTTCCTATCTATATTAGAAAAAACTTTAAAAATTTAAACTGTTGTTTGTATTAGTGAGTGAGTGAGTGAGTGAGTGAGTGAGTGAGTGAGGTCTTCTGTAAAATGTTTTTTCCTCGCACTTCCCGACTGTGGAATTCTCTTCCAAACGATTGCTTCCCAGACGGCTACAATCTCCAGGAGTTTAAATGTAAGGTCAATACACACCTCCTAACACACTAACCTGCTCCCATTCTATCAAGCACTCTTCCCATCTGCCCGACCCTCATCCTCGCTATCCTTACTCATCTGTCACCTTCCTCCTGACATTCCCTATGTCTATCCACTCCTTCTCTTTACCTTCCCCTATGTAGCCCCATGCGCAATAGTGGCAGTGGAATGCCTTGCTTGGGGTGAGATGATTAAAAAAAAAAAAAAAGTTTTTTTCTTAATATTTAATAAGTGACATGTCAAATTTTTATTATTCAAGTAGCATTCTGAACACCTCTGACAAGTAACGAGAAGGCGTTTCCGGTTTTAGTAATCCTATTTGTGTAAATTACAAGCAAATAACCATAAAGATAAGACTGTATGTAATAATTGTGACAGAAAGGTATGCACCGATCACACTAAATAGTCGTTTATTACTTGGAATGGGAAAAAAATGTTTAAGAGAAATCAAACGGCTGATACATGGTTTTCAAAGATCAAACTTTAAAAAAATAACTATTTTTTTTAATTTTTGAAAATTACTAATTATTTTTTATTCAATTTCTCAAGGTGTCGTCACCATTTTTTTACTTAAATTTTATATAAAATTTTCTTCTGGGGAGAAAGACTCTCACTATAAAAGTCCGGGGGCTGCTCGAGGCAAAGTTTTACGTAAATATGCATAACAGTCAAAGATAACGACTTGAACAGGTTAAAATTGTAGGGATCAGGAAAACATCCCCTTGGGTATACGCTCCACGGAGCACTGGTTCGAGAACTGTCTGTTCAGATGGAACTTGCATCTAAACAGTGGAATACGAAAGGGAATAAGAGTGGTTCGTTACAATGTGAGTAGCATGGTGAGTCTTAGATGTGATTGCTAGAACTGATGGAACTAACGTATTTATTTCCATGGAAACAGCGATAGATCCGTAAGAGGATTGTGACATTTCATCTGTAAGAAAGGGGTTGTAGAGTGGAAAATAATTCATCACCCACAATGACGCGTAGAAGCTTTTGGGATCTATCAAGTCTAAAAAGTAAAAACTGAGTAGCTCCTGTCCATATATGTCATCGCTAGTTTATTTTAGCTCTAATCTTACTTTTTATTAGGTAAACTTACTAGTCTGTATTTATATTATTATTAATTAGGTACCTCCACTAATTAATTTTTCGTTCAATTTCTCAAAGTGTCATCATCATTTATTTTTCTTAATTATTATATACAATTTTCTTCTGGCAGTAAGACTCACACTATAAAAGGCCGGGGGCGGCTCGAGGCAAAGTTTTACGTAAATATGCATCATAGTCAAAGATAACGACTTGAACAGTTTAAGATTGTAGGGATCGGGAAGACATCCTCTTGGGTGTAGGCTCCACAGAGCACTGGTTCGAGAAGAGTCTGTTCAAGTGGAACTTGCATCTAAACAGTGGAATACGAAAGGGAATAAGAGTGGTTCGTTACAATGTGAGTAGCATGGTGAGTCTTAGATGTGATTGCTAGAACTGATGGAACTAACGTATTTATTTCCATGGAAACAGCGATAGATCCGTAAGAGGATTGTGACGTTTCATCTGTAAGAAAGGGGTTGTAGAGTGGAAAATAATTCATCATCCACAATGACGAGAAGAAGCTTTTGTGCTCTATCTAGACTGCAAAGTTAAGACTGAGTAACCCCTGTCCATATATGTCATCGCTAGTTTATTTTAGCTCTAATTTGACTTTTTATTATGTTAACTTACTATTTTGTCAGTATTTTTTTTTTTTTTTTAATCATTTCACCCCGAGCAAGGCAGAAACGCCACTGATGTGCAGGGGGTTACATAAATGTAGAAAGATTAATTAGAAAAGAGTGAGGAGTACAAGCTAGTTAGAAAGGAACAATAGAAAGCTGAGAAAGCAGGTGCAATGACAGGTACATGGGCGGAGAGAAAGGGAAGGTTATACAGGGGAGGGGAGAGAGCTAGAGGCCAGTGGTTAGTAGGTGAGTATTAACTTTGCTTTTAAATTTTTTACATTATTATTAATTGTTCGGGCTGTTGTTTTCATCTTTGATTCCATATTTAGGACTTTTCAGCCGTTTTACACTTTTACAACCTTCTTCAGGTGATTGGAATTTTGAACTGAACCCTTTATTTTGATCTCTAGGATAGGTTGATCTCGTTCTATGTGTCAACCTAGTTTTTTCGGTCATCACTGCTGTAGATATGTTTTGGACTCACAACTCTTTGGGATTATCTATGTAAGATATCCGGAAGTTGCATTATTCATAGAACGAGAACAATCTACCCTAGGGATCAAAATAAAAGGTTCAGTTTAAAATTTCAATCACCTGAAAAAGGTCGAAGTGTACAACGGCCGAAACACTGTGAAAATGGCATCAAAGATGGGGACAATAAGCCAAGCAGTGTAAATTATTAAAATACCTCATCTCATAAATGTACACAAATAATCTGTCAATATTTTATTTATTTATTTATTTTATCTTATTTTTATTGCTGTTTTTCGTAATCTTGACTTGGAAGCATTTCTCTTCTTAATAAAATATGAATCTCAGAACAAATCTGTGCAGAGATCTGTATGAACTTTTCTTCCCTCTATAGTAATCTGGGTTTTTTTGGGATCCGTAATATACAGTAGTCGTATCAGTGACAATCTGATCCTCTTAAGTGTGACTTTGAATTCTCTTTTTCTTTTCCCGAGACAAGTTGTTCTGTCAGGGCTAAAGAACTCAATTTTCCCTATTATTAGCAATAGTTTCAGTTTTCCTTCTGTTATAATTGCTGCATGATCATGGCTCTGTACAACTTCCTATCTATTTGTAGCTCTTAATAACATTTGTCTTATTGTCCTCTCACTTCCCGTTTCGTCATCCATTCCCACAAGCTGACCGCGTAGTTGGATAACCAGGTGCTTTCCACTGCCTCTTTTGTGGTTTGTATGTGATATGAGTACCAAATTATGGAAGCCATCCTTCCTTATTACGCATCTAACAAATTTCTGTTGTCTCTTTCTACTTGAAAGTCATTTTTGTTGTTTGTTTGTTTGTTTGTTTGTTTGTTTGTTTGTTTTTTCTTGATACTTCTTTGTTGCTAAGAATTGCTGCTACTCGAATCAGAATAGCCCAGCCTGTCTTACTATTTAACCAATAGCTGGAGGGAGGCAGATCCATACCTTTTACCGAATGCACGAAACAGACACGGTCAGAATTCGAACTGCACACACCAATTATATTTTCCGCGCGTATAACAGTTACAAACTGTTATTAGATAAGCCATAAATGACAAAGCATTCATTCAATCAATGTCAGTCAAAAAGTTATCTCCATAACATTATTAATGCTATATTCACCCACAAAAAATAATTACTATATAGAACGTATTAGTTTTACTATTCCGTTAGATATCAATTACATTACCTTTACTTTTGTTTTTTTTTTAATTTTTCCCTTTTTAATTTTTTCCCTTTTTCATAAAAAGGTTCGAGTTTAAAATGAAATTTTTAAAATGAAAAAAGAAGATTTTATTTTAGATTTAATTAAAAGCGTAATGATTAAATTTATTATTTCCATTAAGTAAAAAATTCTGGTGTATTTCAGATAGTAATTATATAGATTGAAATGTCACATTTAATTTCGACTTCTTAAAATTTTCTTAAAAGCGGATATTTTTTTAATTTTAAGAAATTTGTAAACAAACAAAAATTCATCGATTTTTAAAATATTTCAAAATATTTCTGACACTTTCTTTTAGTAAAATTAGAAAGTGAAATTAATCTGATTTGAAATATATATTACTTATAGCATAAAAATGTAATATACATCAAATTATTAACGATTGGTCGTGTTCATCTGATCGAACGTTTGACGGACTGTTAAATGACGAAGCGATGAGAGATGCTATGCATGACCTTAAATAACAATTTTCATAAAACTAAGTAAAGGAACAAAACACTTAAATTACATAAACTTTTCATAGTAATGGCAATTCAGTCTACCATACATGAAAATAAGATAAAATAATACAAAATAAAAAATTATTTAAAGAATAGATAGCGTAACTACGTTCATTAATCTTCGCAATTTGGACTCGTAAATTTGGTTTCCACTTAATTACTATATCACATTCAATAAATACCCAATACAGAATTTTACACGATTTTAAACTATTATAAATTATTATAATTAATGTTAAAAACAAAGTAAAAACGTCTTGTAAAAATTCATTATTCATCAGAAAAATTTTATTTCTTCAGACAATAATGTCCTTAGTATTGCCAATTTACAAAAGCAGTTAAAAGCTTTTCTAATTAAGTAATATCAGTTTTATTGGATTCGTTATTTTTCAATTCAGAGCAGATTTTCAGTTAAATAGTACAAATTTTAAAAAAGAAAGTAGATAATTTACAATCTCCGATGTCTTCTATTTTTAACAAAAAAATAATGTTAATAAATAGGATAGTTCTGTGCAAAATATCATGAAATTAAGTGTGGGGGTAACATAAAAAAAATTTTAACGAAAATTTTCTAAAAATTGTCAAAAATAATTTCATTTATTTGTAAATAAGTTCTGAAAATTTCATTAAAATCGGACAATTATTTGATATTTACAAGAATTTCCAAATTAATGTGTTTTCAACGGAAAACAAGCGCAAAAAAGTCAATATTAAAAGTTAGCCACGGCGATGACATAAACAAAACATGATTTTAACCAAAATTTCGAACGTGTGAGAAAAGATTGAAAAATTTTTTTTAAATAATTAAAAAATACTTTGGTCTTCTATTTTAATAATAAGATCAACATTTTGACGATAAAACTTTATTTTTGTTACGTTTGTGGCCTTTTTCAGTACGCTATGCTGTTTTCTTGCGAAAACGTTGACGTTACCTATTTTAAAACCAAATTTTCAAGATGAACTTAAAAAGAATCTTTCTTAAAGCTTTCATTTTAGTTTTAATTTCAAGCTAATAGATTAAATTTATTTCCAACAAGCAAAATATTTTGGTTTACTACAGGAACTAATTTAATTGACTGAATTTCTTCTTCTATGTGCCCTGTCCTTTCAGGACGTAGGCGATCATGGTTCTCCACGTCTCCCTATCTCTTGTGGCTCCTATTATGTTTGCTCCCGTTACTCCTGTCAACCCCCGTTCCGTCAGCCACCTGATCAGGCCCTGCAAATATTTTATCCGTTGCCTTCCCCTGTCTCTCTTTCCTTCTATTTGGCCAGTCAGTATCAGGTTCTCCAGGCTCTCCTTCCTCATTGCGTGTCCCAGGAACTTCAGTTGTCTCTTCCTGATGTTCAGTATCAATTTCCTTTTTGTTGCCATTCTTTCCAACACCTCATCGTTGCTTGCGTGCTCAGTCCACGATATCCGCAGCATCCTTCTGAGAACCACATTTCCGCTGCTTCCAGTTTTGTCCTCATTTTCGATGATATTGCCCAGCATTCACTGCCGTATTGAAGAACTGACATCACGTAGCAGTCCAGCACTCTTTTCTTTGTTTCCAGTGAGATTTTCCTGTGTGTTAGTACTTTGCTCAGCTTCTGGAACGCGTCTTTTGCCATGCCAATTAGCCTTCGGATCTCCGTGTCGCATTTTCCATCTCCAGTTAGGACACTTCCTAGGTATTTAAATTTTTGTACTTGCTTGATTCTGGTATCTCCCACATTTATTTGGCATTTTGGGTTGTACCTTTTGCTGATGACCATGCACTCAGTTTTCGGAAAAATTATTTGTAGTTCTTTTTTGTCACTCTCCTCCGCTACCTTCTGTATGAGGTCTTGTAGTTTCCCTTCCGTGTCCGCAATCAGCACTGTATCATCTGCGTACCTTATGTTGTTCAAGTTGTGTCCACCAACAATAAATCCTGGTGTGTCATCTAGGGTCCTCAAGATATTCTCGCTGTACAGGTTAAACAAATCTGGTGAAAAGACACATCCTTATCTTACGCCTCTTTCTATCTTTGTAAATCTACTGAGATCTTTAAAATATCGCAGAAATGCATTTTTTACCCGTAAATAGCTATGTTGACAGATTTAATGTTTTCCTAATACTGTCTCTAAAACATAATTACAGAAAATGGCACGAGCGTTGTTTTTTTTTTTTTTTTGCTTTTTTTTCTAAATACTCGGTAATCTTAGAAATTTAGAAAAATGTTTTACATAATCTGTTTTATTGAATTTTAGAAATGTTAATCCTAAATTTATTATAGATATCGCTCTTATTTTCTCATACCGTATGCTCAAGCGTTTATACACATACCTCTCATAAAAACAATTCTTTCAAAAAATCTTGGTAAGATTTCTATTGATGAAATATATTTTTCACATAAAAACATCTACAAGGCTGAAATTAATATAGAATTTTAAGATTTAAAACTTAAGTTTTCTTAATTAAAATTGTAAAAAAAATGGAAACAATTCTTGTAAAATTTCATTATACATTAAATGTTTTCTTAAGACAATGTCCCTATAAAAACAAAGCTTTTCTGTTTAAATATTTTTCTCATATTAATCTTTGTCTCTCGCAAGAAAAACAAGATTTTTGGACAATTTAGAATCTAAAATTTAAGATACTTTGATTGTTTTTCTTCTTTTAATAAACATTTTTTAAGAATATTTTTGAAAGTGCTTACATTGCATTATTTTCTTTTTTCGGTCTCTAGTTTTATCTCTTCTTTAAAGAAAAAATCGAACCCTCTTCAATCATAAAAACTCCGCCTGTGTTAGGCACCTAAAAAACAAAACTCCGATATGCATTAATTTAATTAAAAGCGAGCATGTAATTATATTGTCTTTCCATGAATTTTTGTCTCTTAAGATCATTAAAGAAGCCTCACTAAATTCTATTATGCTGTCTTAAAATTTTAACATGGTAATATTTATTTTCCATGAACTAGACAAATAGTGTATGGAAGCTAACACCTCCATATTAACTGGAAATCTCAAATATTGAAATTATTTCATTGCATTTTCTGAAGTATTATTTATACTTCATTGAAGTCTATTTTTTTAAAAAAAATCGTTTCTAAATCATTTTGTGCCTGATCAATAAGAAATAAAACTCCTCGTCTAAATCCATAGTTGTTAATTTGCAAATTATTGAGATATCGCTATAAAATCCTTTGCTTGAAAAGAATATATTAGTGATTCTAGGTCAATGGTGATTTAGGACAAACATACAGGAAAGCAGAGGAAAGGGTGATGTAACTCGAATAATTGAATTTCCTATGCAACAATTAATATCATCAGCTAAATTCCTGTCTTACGAATATTTCCCTTAATAATTTAAAAATAAATCAGTAGATGGTTATTTTATTTATGGTAACTGAATTTTTGGCGATTCAGTGTGTCTGAAAATTAGCAGTTTTAATGCGTTCACCATCGATTTATGGACTTTTGATCTGGATGCTCGCGTTCGGGCTCTCCACTGATCTTGAAACACATCCTGACAGGCATGGTGGGACAAGGAAATACAATCGCTTCTCAGGCTTTGGGTGAAAATCAAAGTGTAGTATCTGCTTTTGGAAAGATAAACAGCATTTTATTTTTCAGATGTGTCTTTCTTCGGACAAAGTATAAGTCTGTCGTCTCTGTTAGCTGGAAATGTATTACAGATACGTACCCTTCTCTGGAAATAACTGCCTGTGACACTACCTCCTTCAATGGATCTTCAATGGATCTTCAATGGATCTTCAATGGATCTTCAAAGATCGGTAATAATACTAATGCCAGCGCAAACTACGGTTGGGGAGGATCCTTTTGTTTATATTTTGTCATTAAACTTGGCCCAGGTCCACGCTTGGTCTCTCTCTCTCTCTCTCTCTCTCTCTCTCTCTCTCTCTCTCTCTCTCTGCCTCTCTCTCTCTCTCTCTCTCACTGATCTGTGTCACATATCATGCCAGCTTGGAAAATACAATTTTTATACGATTTTTGATTAAGATCAAAATATAGTATCTGTTCTTATCAGCTTAATCTGTTTCTTTTTCTGTGTCTGTATCTCTCTCTCTCTCTCTCTCTCTCTCTATGTGTTAGTGTCCCTCTCTCTCTTCCTGTCACTCTGTGCGTGTCTCTCTCTCTCTCTCTCTCTCTCTCTCTCTACGTGTGAGTCTCTCTCTCTTTCTGCGTGCGTATCTCTCTCTCTCTCTCTCTCTCTCAAACAATATAGCGTCTTTTTCACACGATCAAAACTGAATATTATTTACAAGGTATTGACAGAGCATAATGGTCGTGCAAACTAACGACGGGAAAAACATCTAATTCATCAAAAAAAATAAGCTGCCGATAGATTACTACTCGTTTTCGTATGCATGCCCGATAAACTGAAATAGGCCAACATGACCGCTTGTTGTGAAAGACGTAAATGACATTATTCTTTGTTTTCAACTTGTGGCTCGGCTTGATTTTTATAAATATTTACTTTTTTTCCGGACATACGCTTTAAAAGATTGCTTAAATTGCCTCTGCTATGTCCAGTCATCGCCAAGCTTACTTATCAACCCACGCCTACAGTTTCTGATAGATGAATTGTCTAAATTATGCAAAATTTAAAATAACACCGACATCTCATTTTAACAGATATATTTCCTAAAATTATAAAAAAAATCTTTAAATACTAAATAGTAAATACGTCCCACACAAAATGAAGAGGATTAGAGTCAAGCAGCCAGTCTAGACTTTTACTCTCTTATGTAGCCCCTGCGCATCAGTGGCGGTACAAAATAGCATGATGTTGACTGGATATGTCATGCAACTCTTTCTCAATCCCATGTACAGTCTTCAGATTGACACCAAAATGTTAGTGTTGCTTCCGGCGCGAATGCCAAGCAGTACAGCATGCCGTTTCCAATTTTTTGTATGAATGAATTATGTAACGATGCTTTTTTTTTTTTCCTCTCACCTAGTTGACTCTGTTTAGCCGACAAAATCCTAAATAACAACGCGTATGGGCAAAATTAAAAATTATATGGTTGTGACAATTTACCCATCGCACGCATTATTCAATTTGCCACATCTTCTAGGTAATCACTCAACTATCCCCACTCTCACTCCTATCGAAATCAATTTTATCCTCTCCACTCATCCATCAGATTTTAAATGACCTTCCCCTCATTACCGCCGTTCTCCGAAACTCGCCTAACAACGCTCCCTCACTAGATTTATTTTTTCACCTGCATAAGACGTATCACGCCACGTATTTGGGCGTGTCATCATTCACGCTGACCAGACGGTGGGTAGGCAAAGAAGACTGACGAATCGCAGACGTTGCTGTTGTCAAACTGAAGTAAATGCTTTTTTATGCTTGATTTAGTTTGTTGTTTTTTTTGTTTTTTTCTTGTTTCTTCGTTGTAATTGATAAAGTATTCGGCAAATAGTCTCTGGTCCACTCCTCTTTAGTGGAAAAAGGTGATTCTGTTTGATTTAAGCTATCTATTTAAAATCTCTCTCTCTCTCTCTCTCTCTCTCTCTCACACACACACACACACACTCTCTCTCTCTCTCTCTCTCACACACACACACACACTCTCTCTCTCTCTCACACGCACAAACTCTCTCTCTCTCTCTCTCTCTCTTTTGTCTTTCCCTCTGTCTTTGTTATTTTTACCTTCTTTCTCTTAGCGCCCATAGCTCAGAGGTAGAATCGCCGATTGACGCCAATTCGGTCGGGTTTCAATCCTGGTTAAAAAAAACAATCGGACGTCTATCCGTACTGATGAGTTGTGATACAGCGAAACAGATCTGTCTGCGGATGACTATTTACGCTCTCACACCCTGATTGAGCACTCTGGAAGAATAGTAGAATTTGAAAAAACAGTAGCTACTCTATCATCTACGCATCGTTCATTCAGTAATGAATTAGAACACTCTCAGCTATTGGCGTGTATACATGATATATCACACACTAAAAGTATGCCTCCTTCTACTGATCGCCCATTAACTGACGCCAATTCGGTCGGGTTTCAATCCTGGTTAAAAAGCAATCGGGTGTCTAACCGTACTGATGAGCTGTGATACAGCGAAACAGTTCTGTCTGCAAATGACTATATATATATAGCACCTAATGAGCCAGACGAAGCTAGCTTTCCCTGACAATCCGTTTAGGTGAAACCTAGGTAAGCTCGTCTGGCTCATTAGGTGCTATTTATTTAGTTTGCTCTACCTTTGTATTGAGGGCTTTCTGTTAGATGATTACTCGTGTCGGGTTTTTTTTTTTTTCTTTGGGCTTTGTGCTGATTTCCCGTCTGAACACTTTTGACTGACTTTCATGCCCTTTTTTCCTTCGTTCAATAGTTTCCGAGGAATGTTTTCGAGATGAGTATGATTATAATCTCGTTTATAATCTCGTTTATATATAAATGGCTACGCTGTAGATATTAAGTAATTTGGGGTCTGATTTTAATCTAATCAATTTATTTCTATCAGTAAATCTTTTTTTTTAAACCGTTTTTCCTGACTTTCCTAAAAAAATCCACTGAAAAATCCACTTTCCAAGACGAAAGTATCAGTTAACTCCATGGTTACCACATCACATCGAGTGAGGATCATTTATTGTACATGGATGACAGTAGTGATGACACTGCATATGACACTGCATATGACACTGCATATGGTAGTTTAGTGCTCTTACATGAATCCATCAGTGACAGGTTTTTGGATCTGAGGATGAATAAAATTTCTTTGTTTTATTTTTTGACATGCATATTTTTAAAATATATCATTCATTTTTATGAAAATAACACCACTCTCGGATAATAAAAGATCTTTATAAACTTCGTCTACAGATTATATGCAAAAGAGGTATTGTAAAATATTTTAAACAGCGTAGTTTAGGTCCACTAAGTATAGAAATTTAAATACCTCGGAAGTGTTCTAACATAAAGTGGAATGTGCGACACTGAGATCCAAAGGTGTATTGGCCAAGGATGCATTCCAAAAGCTGATTAGAGTATTGAGAGACAAAAAATTTTGTTGGAAATAAATAAAAGAGTACTGAACTGTTACGTGATATGTCCTCCTATATGGCAGTGAATGCTGGACAATCTCCTCAAAGGTGAAGGAAAGACTCAAAGCAACAGAAATATGGTTCTACAGAAGGATGCTGAGGGTTTCATGGACCTAACATGTGAGGTTTTGCAGATAATTAAAACAAAAAAATATGTTTAACATCAGGAAGAGACACTTAAAATTTCTGGGACACGTAATGAGGAAGAAGGGCTTAGAGAATTTGATACTTACAGGGTGGAAGTAGGACAAGGGAGAACAGCGTGACATACTTGATGGCCTTGCGGAAATGGATGGTAGAACAAAGTTTGGGAGAAATATCAAAACAATTCATTCAGAGCTACGATGGACAGGAAGATGTGGATGGCCATGGACGCCGCACATGACTATATGGAGGTGGGTGTATTCAGTATATGAAGGTGCAGCTGGTATAACGATATAGGTTTAGAACGTGGAATCGGTGAGCCACGTTCGATGTTCAGCTTTGTCTGTTGTATTCCCTTTATTTCATAAAGCTCTTAGGAAGAATATTAATATTGTTATTAAAGGCTAAATAAATCCGGTGATAATCTGCTACAAGATGTCTGAAGACATTTAGAGAGTGCGTGTTATCTGAATGTAGCATGGATATTTGGTCACTGTTGTTTGTAAGCAGCGACATTTTTGTGGATATGGTCAAAATGTAAACGAAAGACCAGATTTGATGAGTCTTTAGAAGTAACGAAGTTAATTATTTCTCTATGGTCAAATTCCCAGAAACTTAGACTACCACTTCGTATACATGAATGAAATAGTTGACTATACAGTGTGTTTAAAATGAACTTAAATGTTACAGAATAAAATTTTCTGAATGTCAAGACTGCTTTATAGATAATATATTTTCTGAACATATGACCAATTTACCATCATCTTTGATGAATACATTGCTCAAAAGTATGACAAAGTTTAAAAAGAATAAAATTACAGGAAAAAATGTTCATGTATAAAACGCACTTGATTTTAGCACACAAAAATGTTCAAAACTCATTAAAAACATTTAAAGGAAAAAACCTTTTTAATGAGTTTTGAACATTTTTCTGTGCTAAAATCAAGTGCGTTTTATATATGAACATTTTTTTTCCTTTAAATCTTTTTAATGAGTTATGAGTTTTGTGATTTATAAGATTTACAAAAACGGGATTATGACTCTTGGGGGTACAACACCGTGTAATCGTTAGTACACATTGATTTTAATCCAAATAAAATTTATAAATATTTACACATTTCTTTATAAGAATAATTTCTCAACTCACCTAGGTGTCTAGACTCAACTATATCCGGAAACAGTACAGAACCTCACGGGTCACAGAGAAACAGTTTCAAATCTTATTTCCCATTTTTGCAATTTGCCATTAGATAGATGTTATCTCTCCGGTAAACACAAATCTAATTTCCCCCGACTAAGTCAGTTTCGAGTCCGATGAAAAATGTGAAGAAGTATATGACGCAGCAAACATTAGAACACGATTTTGGATTCAAATAAAAATGCCCGCATCTTATATACACAGGTTAACGGTATGTATGATGTCTGAATTATCTCTCTCTCTCTTTCTCTCTCTCTCTCTCTCTCTCTCTCTATCTATCTATCTCTCACGAATGGGCCTTAACAGAATGGCATACATGGCGTCAAGCTGAAGATACAAAAAACACTGATTTGTAATGTGCCTTCAAGTCGAAACCTGTCTAATGCTGGACCGTCACTAACTGCTCTACATTTTTAGCCTTGTGACAAACTAGCTAAGGTTATTTAATATTTGTCTATATTATTTAGATGAGGTATTGCAATTATTTACATTGTTCGAACTGTTGTCTTCATCTTTTCGTTTCGGTCGTTGTACGCTCCGACCTTCTTCAGGTTATCTTCAGCTTTATTTCAGTTATTGGAGTAGATTGTTCTCGTTCTATCAGTGATGAGACTTTCGGATGTCTTAGTTATTTATTCACTCTGAAAGCCACCCCCCAACACACTGCCGTAGCTAGGTACTGAACTCACAACTCTTTAGGTCAAGTAACTACATCCAACCAACGCTTTTATACAGTGGTCCATGTCTTGACCCAAACAGTTGGGAAATCAATATCAGGCTACAACAGTGTAAGCAAAAACTTAGTTATTTCAATTTAACTCAGTTCTAAGAGATCCGAAAGTGGCATGAATCATGGAACGAGAGCAATCTACCTCAGGGATTGAAATAGTTCAGTTCAAAATTCCAGTTTTCTGAAAAAGGTCGGATAAGATGAGATAAGAGCCGAACAATGTAAAAGAAAATTATTAAATATTCTTTCTTTAGCGTTATTTGTACGCACAAATTCCCGAACATCTTTATTTCTCTTGTTTTTCTTTTCTTTTCATCAAATCACGCATATTAGTTACCTGCTTTCTGTTCATTTTCGATTTTTTTTGTAGAGGGGGAGCAGAGAGGGCGATGCAAATCTTGGATTCTTTTATTAATATCTGTTTATCTATACAGGAATGTTTAATATTGGCAAGAATCCCAGGCGTGACATATCAAAGATACAGACACAATTACCAGAATCATGGAGATTACAGATGTTTATGACACCAACTTGTTTAAAAACACGCAAACAAGAAGAGAAAAAAAATTCGCTTCTTGACATGACAAATAATTAATAACCAAAAAATGAACCCTTTTCCTGTTTCATTTGAAATCAGAGGAAAAGCTATAAAATAAAATAATTTTCTTATTTTTGTTCTTAATACTTTTCTTTTCATTTTTATATAATTCGATAACATGAGGAGCTGCTGATAGATTTATTATGAATTTCCTGCTTTCCCTCTTGATAACAACTTCTGTAAATCAAGTAATTTACGAGTTGGTACATGATATTGCCAAATATAATGTACGTTAAGATTGTGCCCACCGATAATAAATCCGGCTAATTTAATTCTAGAAATATCTGCAATACTTACATAGCAAAAGATACGGTAAGAAGGAAGAATTCATTTAAACTAGTTTCGTTCAATTCAGTCAAGATTTTTGTTTCATTTTTGTTCTAACAAGTTGATTAATATCTAAATTGAAATTGTTGATGAATTGTGCGAAGTCTTTCGCTAAAATAAGTTGCGTTATTTTCCGGTGCCGTTAATCTCCATGAAACCGTTTTTACACTCTCGCTACTTCCTGCGACAGACGTATATTGTTACGTTCTAAAAAGAATGAATAATTGTCAGGATGGAACCAACAAAATAAATAATTTTGGACAGTTTTTCCCAATTTTGATTTAGATGTTTTTTCGAAAAGTGAAATTTAAAAAAAATCAAACAAAAAAAAACGCATAGATCTTATAGGTTGAAGTAACAAAAGTATATATAAAACGAATGCTTGATTCTTTTTATTTATTAATCCAAATGATTTTTGAAATGTTTAAAAACCTGTCTAGTTAATAAAAAAGACCCATTCCTCTCTTTAGAAATTGCATTGTGTATATTATGATACAAAACCTGTTTATTTTGAAGGAAAACTTTGTGCGTGTTTTTTTTGTTTTGTTTTTTTTTTGTTTGTTTGTTTGTTTGTTTTTGTTGGTTTTGTTTTAAACTTTTTCTATGAAGGAAAATATTCACAAATAGATCGCATGCCATACGCGGAGAATGATATAAGGACAGGATGCGTAGAATTTCGTTTTGGCGGGACTTCGCATACAAAGAAGGGTCTGCAATATAATCGATCCTGAGTTTGACAGCCCGCTTTAAGTCCCCTTCAAGCCGAAGTGATGTGGATTCCCTCTGTCTTTGCAAGTATTTTGATGACAACTGTTCTGATAAGCTTTTTTCCCTCTTGCCTCGACCACATGTAATTACTCGTGCGACTAGACTGGCATTAAAGTTCCACCCTTTTACCGTTGAACTAATTAAATATAACCGCCTCTTTTACTCTCAGTTTTTCTCGCACTTTCATTTGCATGTTTTCCTAAAAGCTACGATCTCCAAAAGTTTAAATGCAACGTCAATTGTCATCTTTTTTGATTCTCATCTATCTCTAATCTTTTCGTTCACATATATATATATACCATATCCCTCGTACCAAAACCTTTTTACAACCTGGTCAAAGCTACAAAAAATGATAACTTTAGGGCGTTAGACGCATATAAGAATTTACAAATTATTTATCCAACGGAGATCTGTAATGTGATCGATACCAACTTGGCAGACCGCTTGCAGTCACTCTCTCACCGGCGTGACATGGCTCCCCTGTGCCTCTTCTACAAATACTTTCACGGTTTCTGCTCCGATGAACGTAGATCACTGGTGCCCCCTAGGTACGAATTTGCACGAGATAGTAGATTAGCAACTAGGTATCACACTTTTACAGTGAAACCGATAAACTGTAACCGCAATTTCTACTCCAACAGCTTCTTTTCTCGCACTTCCCGCCTGTGAAACTCCGTTCCACATACTTGCTTCCCCGACAACTACAATCTCCAGGAGTTTAAATATAAGATCAATAGACACCTCCTAACACACTAACACGAATCCATTCTCGCAAACACCCTTCCTATGTACCTCCCTGTCTATCACCCTCCTTCTGACATTTCCTAAATCTAACCACTCTTTCTCACCACCTTCCCCTATGCAACCCCCTGCGCAATAGTGGCAGCGGAATGCCTTGCTTGGGGTGAAATGATTATAAAAAAAGAATTGTTTGAAAATTGCATTTTTCTTTTCGTGGTAGTTTTTTTTTTTTTTTTTTTTGACTCGTTTCGTTTGCCTTACCCACTCCTCTGTTTGATTTAATGTTTAGTTTTCATACGAACCAAGGAGAAAATGTTTCAGTGACAACATCCATACTGACGTCTCTCTCTGCCAAAATTTGTCTTCAGTACAATACTTACGTTAATTTTCTCAAAAGACTAAAAGTTTGGCTGCACCCACGGAGGATCGAACTCGTCAGCAATAGTCAAGTATTAGTCCAGGAAGAGGCATCACTTTTCATTTTTTAGTAACTATATTATCGGAAAGATTTTTTATTCGTCTCATGTCCGTTTACTTTGTGGATGGTTCTCATTGCTAAATTATCACCGGCTAAACGTCCTCGGCAAAAATCTCCTATACTCGGGAGACTATTGACTTATGGTTACGGTTGTGCAATGAACCCTGCGCCACAATATCGGCTTTTAAGCGTGACTTTTCTCTTGATCGCCATATTATCTTGTGTACCTGCTTCTCGAAAGATTACTTGATTAAATACATGGCTGTTCGATTTTTCATGCTGGCAAAAATGTTTACATTGGAATGGCCATTTTCCACACCGGTTTTTATAACATTGTTATTTTTAAGGCTTCTGCTATGACGCTTTAAATTGGTGCTGCTTTCGTGTTTATTAATCAGTTCTTTTCGGTTTATCTATGGATCTCGAAGAAGCCATATTTTAGATTTGGGCTGATTTGCTATTAGTTTTTTAGATTTTGTTGGATATTTTTTTTATCCTCTTGACAAGAAAGCCATGAAAATCCCTGTTGCGTGACTGGCAAGAACATCGGAGAATTACCTTATCGATAATCCGAAAGGAAACTGCGTTAATCTGGAGGTTAGTAATGAAAAGGAAATGATACAAGCCCCAAAAGGATACAAGAAAGATTCAGAAGAAAGTTTGAAAACTCGGAAATTTCATACAACAAAGAAAAGTATGCGACGTTGAAAAAAAGGGGGTTTACGAAAAAAAAAATGTGGGGGGGGGGGGGGGGCAATCATGAAATAAAAATTCGAATAACGCGGAAAGCTATAAAAAGAAAAGTTCGAAATAAAGACTAGATCCTTCAATATACTCATCGATAACTAAAAATATAAAATAAGTCTTGTATTCAACTGACAGTTTTGTATCATTTTTATAACAACTTTATAAGATTTACATCCAAATTAAAAATTATGGATAAAGTTTAGTTTTTGTGGTTTGTTCGGGGAATGTTTTTCTGGGGGGCGATGGTTTTTTAATTGTTTTTTTGTTTTTTTTTCCAGTGGGATATTTTTTTTTTTTTTTTTTTTTTTTGGTGCGGGGTTAAAATAAGTTACATTATTTTCTGATGTTGTCAACCTGCATTAGACAGTTTTATACTTGACCAATCTTATACGGTAGACGTATATTGAATTACAACTGTAGCGTTTCAAAAACAAGAAATTAATAAATACAGAGTGCGGTAGAAATCCCCCCCACATAATGGTAAGACATCAGCTAGATGAAGTCACCATTGCTATTAATTTCTCTGCATTATGTGGAAGGATTTTACACGAATTCGTGTAAAATCCTTTGCAAAATAAAGACTGAAGCTGATGATGGTTCGCCTGAAATAGGCCACACTTCCGATTTACCATGTAATAACGTGTCTGCCTTATTTTTTCTTATATTTGTTCTTTATTTATTTATATACATATATATTCAGAGCACTCTTAGAGAGTTATTCTACCATTGTATGTGTAGGATACTCCTTTGGATTCTTCTATACCCACACATATATATATATATATATATATATATATATATAGAAAGAAAGAAAGAAAGAATAAATCAAAGTAAGAGCCAACAAACCTGCCTAGGTTTCACCCTACGGCTCGTCAGGGTAAGAGCCATCTTACCCTGACGAGCCGTAGGGTGAAACCTAGGCAGGTTTGTTGGCTCTTACTTAGATTTATTCTTTCTTTGTTGCTCTACTTTGTATTGAGCGCTTTAGTGTTAGGGTTTTCTTTTCGGGTTTTTTTCTTTCCTACGAGTATTTGACTTTTGTTCATGTACTTCGTTTGTTTCTTTTTTTACTTCCCCTCCGAGTTCGTTCTTGGTGGGTTTTTCGAAACGAACTAAAATATAGTATAACAATTATTAATATGAGCATTATTATTTTTGTTACTATTACTATTGTTATTTTATATATAAATATATATATATATATATATATATATATATATATATATATATATATATATGCGCCAAGAAGTTATTCCATGCAAAAGAAAACATTGTTAAAAAATAGTTATTTATTCATAAAATATTTCCAGACATCGGAAATATTGGGCCTGACGAGAGAACTTTGGTAACACGACATAAAAACTGAGTTTGGAAATTCTCTATCTTTTAGCTAACACTTTGCACATCATACCAAATCGTATATTTTTATTAGTTTGACTGGAAAATTAGTATCAATTTTTAGTCGTTTATGTTCCAATACGTCAAATTTATCAAGATATATCCTTAAACTTTAAGAAAACTGAATGCATGGTCATCAGCAAAAGGTACAACCCAAAATGCCAAAAACAGGTGGGGGATACCAGAATCACGCAAGTACAAAAATTTAAATACCTAGGAAGTGTTCTAACAGGAGATGAAATGTGCGACACAGAGATCCGTAGGCGAATTGGCATTGCAAAGGACGCGTTCCAGAAGTTGAGTAAAGTACTAACACACAGGAAAATTTCACTAGAAACAAAGAAAAGAGTGCTGGATAAATGAAACTTTGTCTGTGTGTGTGTGTGTGTCTGTGTGTGTCCGTTACCTATAGACTCCGAAACAGCTGAACCGAATTTTCTTGAAAATTTACACAGTTGTACTATAAGCGTCTGTGAGTGTTCTTAGCTAGGTTTTGTGTCGAGGTACACCCGATAAATATCGAAAGTCGATAATCGAAAAAATCAGGTTATAGAAGGAGAGGTCCGATTTTAATCAAATTTGATACACTCATAGACACAAACATAAGAAACGATATTCAGAAGTTTCAAGGCTGCGGTTCTGACAATAGTGCAGAAAATTGATGATATATATATAAAATGCAAGATATTTGTGTGTGTGTGTGTGTGTGTGTGTGTGTGTGTGTGTGTGTGTGTGTGTGTCTGTTTATCTGCCTGTATGTCTGTATTTTTTCAGCCCTTTTATTTTAGTTTTTGCTTCTGATTTGGCTCTAAGTAGGTATAATTGTAGTTCTTAGTCTCGGCCATGATACCATTTTCTCAGAGGACTTATTTAGACTTCAAAATTCAGTATACGACGAAAAAAACTTATTTGATATCGATAGCAGGAAATCAAAATTTGACTTACATCCATTCATTTTTCTTTCAGTCTACAGTTTCGCTTTAACTGGAAACAATTATTGCTTTTTAATCTTTCGGGCCAACGTCCAAAGAGTCTGAGCTCCAGGACCATGGATTAGTTATAAAGTTTTCATTACACCCGAGCACCGCCGGGCTATACTGCTAGTATATATATATATATATATATATATATATATATATATATATATATATATAGAGGTATATGGTTGTTCCAACGAGCGAAATTGGTATAGAATAAAAAGTGTGAGAGGCCGTAAACGTTTTGTTTAAAAGTATATTTATTGTTGTTATTACACATGTTATGATACATTAAGTGTCCATAATGATATCTGTTACGCTACACGTGTTTCGAGTCCAAAGTTGACTCTCTTCAGGAGAACAAACTTACTGCTTTACGTGACTCGATACGTAAAGCCACAACTTTATTTGCCTGAAGAGAGTCAACATTAGACTCGAAACACGTGTAGCGTCACAAATATCATTATGGGCACTTAATGCATCATAACATGTATAATAACAACAAATAACAATAAATATACGCTTTAAGCAAAACATGCATGGCCTCTCACACTTTTTATTCTATATATATATATATATATATATATATATATAAGGAACACGTTTGTAAATTCTATTGCAGAATGACACGACAGTTATCTGCCTTGCTTCTGGACCGGTTACAATGTAGATGTTTATCTGATAGAATGAAGACTACAACTGAAACAAATACATCGTGATCCGTTGGCCATTTTGTAAAATCTAGTCATTGCAATATTGCCCTTACCTCATGGTTGAAAAATCGAATCATTTCAACCTCTTCTAGTCGTGAATCGGCGCAACATTATCTTCCAAACATTTGTTTTCTCTTCACTATTCCGTTTTTTCCAAACTACAGCAGAATCACTTGTCACATTTGAGGAATGGTAAATAGAAGATTCTACTAAGTATTAAATATCAACTTTATCATGCAAGAACAACAAAACTTAGAAATTGAGAAGTATAGAATATGAAATCCTGCTTTACTTAATTCTCCAACATTAACTACCAACTGTCTAAAGCAAATACAAGCCGATTAATTTACAGATGGGTTTCAGAAATGATGAATGGCGGGCAGTAGAGAATAAGAAATAGCAATTTGGTTCGTTGTTATTGACCGAAAGAGCATATGAAGTATTGGATGTTAAAACTGTTTGGGTCCGAAGCTCTAACCACCAAGCTTATCGCACATGCACAGGTTGATTGGATAGTAATAGGGTTTTCGATATGATGAATGAACAGTGGTGGTGGGTATTAAAAAGACGGGCGACTAATGTGAAATTTCCTGGTTAAACGCGATTTGTGTCTGGTCAGGCACATGCTGGCAATACGTGATCCCAGGGGCCGTGAAGAAAGGATACAGTTTCAAAAGCTATTTGAGTGAATAGAGAAAATGTCCAGGGGACTTGTGATCTCTGTTGGGTAGGAATGCTGGATTAGGCAGATTAATCGGGAGTACGATTTCATGTCGTCAAAGCAGAGAAGTGAAGCTTCGTCAAGCCACGACTAAAAGTCCATTAGTTTACGTTTTGTCGCTCATTATTTCCCTCTCAGTTTCTTTTCTGACACGCTCTCTCTATGTCTCTTTCTCTCTCTCTCTCTCTCTTTTTCTGAAACACACTCTCTCTCTTTTCTACAACACACACACACACATACACTCTTTTCTGAAACTCTCTCTCTCTCTCTCTCTTTTTCTGAAACTCTCTCTATTTTTCTGAAACTCTTTCTCGTATTTTTATGAAACACACTCTCTCTCTCTCTCTCTCTCTTTTCTAAAACATTCTCTCTTTTTTCTGAAACACACTCTCTGTCTCTTTTTCTGAAACGTTCTCTCTCTCTCTCTCTCTCTCTGTTTTTTTCTGAAACACTCTCTCTTGTTTTTGAAACACTCTCTTTCTCTTTTTCTGAAACACTGTTTTTCTTCCGAAAGACTGTTTTTTTTTTTTCCGAAGGACTCTGTTTTTTCTTCTGAAAGAGTCTTTCTTTCTTTTGAAACACTGTTTCTTTTCTTCTGAAATATTGTTTTTTCTTCTAAAAAACTGGGTGTTTTTTCTTTTGAAACACTCTTTTTTTCTTCTGAAAGACACTGTTTTTCTTGTAAAACAGTTTTTTTATTCTTCTGAAACATTCTTCATGTTTCTTCTTTAGAAATATGCTTTTTTTTCTTCTGAAACACTCACTCTCTTCTTCTGTAACGTCACAGAAAATACAATATCTCTTTATTTTATGTATATATATACGCAGGTTTCATTAAAAATGACAGACAAGGTATTGTGGTTAAGTTTTATCGCAATTTTTATGTGATTTTGTGAATGTTTTTCTTTTCTTTTTAGGACATAAATTATATAAATAATTGTCCAAATGTTTTTATCTAAACCCTTTTGGTTATATCTTTAGCCATTTCCGAGGAAGAATGTTATTTTACGTATAACAGAATGTATGTTGTCGAGTAGTGTGCATGCGTTATGTACCGAACACGTTAAACATGTTAGAGTGTTAGTGTTTGATATTATTGAGTGTTAGGTTTTTCTTTTTTATAACTGAGACCTCCATTTTTTAGTTTTTTGCATGTGAATGATACTTGTTGACAACAAAAATATCTTAGTATGTTACGGATAAGGTTTGGTAGGTTTCCGTGTGTGTTTAAATGAGATCGAATTGAGCTCCGTTCAAAGAGATGCAGCGTGAGTCTTCGAGTCAGTTTCGTTGTTGTATGGCCGATATAATTATTTTACGAAATTAAGTGAATGAAGAACATATTTCTTTAAGAGACATGTAAATTCGTAGACAATATTGGTTCATTGTAGTGTGGCTCTTACGGCTTAATTGTTATTTTTCATGAGAGTAATCGTTTTAATTTTGTATAATGACTAACTTAAACAAAAAATTAAGTCAGTGAGAGTTTCGTATTTTTGAATGATGTTTCGAAGTGAAGATTCATCTTGTTTATAATTGCTATGAATTTTTGTTTTTTTTTTTGTTTTTGTTTTTTTTTGTTTTGTTTTGTTTTTCTTTAGAAAAAATTATTATAATTGTTATCTGTGTGTTTACTGTAAGCTAAAAGTATAGCCGAAAGCGCTCGGATAACCAAAACATTTTTATATAAATTATGTTCTCAAGTAAAGTCATAGGATCATATGGAAAATTACATAAAAAATTTAACCTTAATATCTTGTCATTTTTAATGAAACCTGCACAAAAGACATATATATATATATATATATATATATATATATATATATATATATATATATGAGAGAGAGAGAAAGAGAGAGAGAAGCCATGAATAAATTCTCGCTCTTTTTCAAACAGATAGCGTCTCTATGACTGCGTGCGTGTAGTTTCAAATGGTCAGTCAGTTAAGTGCCATACGTGATACACGCTTGGGCGATCATGTCTCGAAAGAGACATGACTGACTGGGCAGAAGATTATCCCGTAGTAGGTTGCCATTGATTTCTGCGGTAGACTCGTTGCCAGCCAAAGCTATAGAATCCAATATGTCTTATTATTTAACCCATAACTGAAGGGAAGAGACGGATTAATACCTTTCCCAATGGTATTTGTGCGTAAGTGAATGCAAAGAATTCGACTGGAACTCGAACTCGGCGCCCCGATTTCTCGTTCCGAGCCGATATCCACTGCACAACGACGCACATCCAGGTTCAAATGGTAACGCATCTATAAGGAAGTACTATAAGCAAGTTTGAAATTCAGTGTATATCATTTTGCTGAAGTCAAAATAAGTTTGTTCTTCATACCGATAAACATGTCGGATTCGTGCCAAAGAAAGTGTATTTGCGAGAAATCTTACCACTACTTTATTAAAAATAAAATCTGCAGCTAAATCACAGAATTCTTGTTAAAACAGGCGGTGACCATGATCTGTCATAAACAACACGCAATGATTGGTTTAGATGATTCAAAAATAATGATTTTGATTTTGATAATAAAGACTGCTCTGGCGCACCAAAAAAGTTTGAAGACAAAGAATTGGAGGCATTACTTCATAAAGACTCATCTCAGGCGCAAACTGAACTTGCAGAATCATTATAGGTGATGGTACGGTAATTTCCATACGTTTGAAAGCATTAGGAATAATTCAAAAAGCAAGGACATTGGATGACGTACATGTTGAAGCCAAGAGACGTCGAACAGCGTCTAGTTACGTGTGACCAGCTGTTTCAACAGAAAACATTTTTTTCTATCGTATCCTGACTGGCAATGAAACGGGGATACACTACGATAACCCTAAGCGTAGACGATCGTGGGGTAAGCTTCATCATCGGTAGCAAAGCGAAATATCTATGGTTCGAAGCTTCTGCTCTGCATTTGGTGAGATCAGTTGGGTGTAGTTTATTACGAGCCGCTCAAACTGACCTAAAACTATCGACTGGAGATCGCTATCGACTACAATTGATGCGTTCGGGCCAAGTATTGAAGAAATAAAGGGCCCAGTATATGATCACAGATACGACAAAATGATTTTGCAGCATAACAAACTATCCCCACTCACCGTATTCACCAATCATTGCCCCGTCCGCTTATCACTTGTTCCGATCGATGGCACATGGCTTGGATGAACAGTATTTTCATTCCTATGATGTCAAAAGGTAGGTTGACTCGTGGTTAGACTCAAAAGAGGTTTCATCAATGTTGCCAGAAAGATGGGGGAAAAGTAGAATCTAGCGATGGACAATACTTTCAGTGACATGTTTCCTATTAATTTTTGCAAATAAAAATCACTTTTCATGAAAAATCAGAGCTTATTCAATGTTTTGTGTTCATAAAGTTCGTGTGCACTTAAAAGAAATTATTTGTATTTGCAATATAATTAATTTGTAAAAGGGATTAGAAAAAAGTAAATCTATAAATTTTTAAGGTTTTATTGAAATTTTATCTAAGTTTCCACATGTCCTCCATCATTAGCAATACAAAGGATAATACGGTTTTGCAGTTCATGGAAAATATTTGCCAACTGATTTACAGTAATGCCTAAAATCACATTAATTATTTTAGCCTTCAAATCTTCTAATGAAGTATGTTTGGTTGCATACACAATTGTTTTCACATGTAAGTTGAAGCCATGGATCAAATTGATTCTGAAAAAAAGAAAATTTTTTTTTTTACTTATCTAAAAATTGTTGCAAATTTTGTGGTAAAGAATGATTCAATAACTATATTTATTTCATTTAAGTTGGTTTATTGTTTACAGCACAGGAAGTCAAACCGTTCAAGTTTAGTCATATGTAAAATGGCCTTGTTTTTAATATTTTTCTTTTTTCCTTCATAGCTTTAAAAAAATTTATATTGAAAAAAAGGTTGAGAACTTTGAAAGGGATTTCGTTTTTTCATTGTATATGGGAGAACGCACGTTGAAAACCTATTAAATCTGTCATCTAATGGTAATCTGAACGGGTTCATTATAAAAAAATTCATTCATTCATTGACAGCATTCGGTTAGAAATTCTAACATATTTTCCTTCGAACAATTAATCATGAAAATATTTTTTCTCGAATGCAGTAACTGTTATTGCTCTTTCGTTATTTCATTTTTAAATCTGTTTGTTGAAAAATATTAATCTTAATGTTAGTCGTTTTCTTCGGCTTTATTGACTGAGCAGCTTTCAGAACGGCTTTCGAAAGTCCACTGTTATTGTCATCGGCCCTATGATCAGTCGATTATCATCCTGCATTAACATCATTTTAAAAAAATATTGTCTGAAAACGCTTTGCAAATAAGTGGTTTTAGAGATAAATTATTTTATTTAATCAGTCTAAGTAACACAGAAATATCTAAAGTAAAACGTAGACATAGAAAAAGAAAAATTATATGGTTCAACTTCCCCTTATGCAACCTGTCAAATATTAATAAATGACAGTATTTTCTCAAGTTAATAAAAACTTCAAAAAATAAACCTTTAAGTAAGATCTTCAATAAGAAAACGATTACAATTAGCTAACTTTATACCAACAGCATGTATAAAACTATCGACTCTCACAATAACCATATTTAAAAAATAAAACTTTCGATGGGATAAACAACAAACTTGGTATAAAAATTTAAAGAAAATTGTCCAGTGGAGGGCAATTGCAGGTCAACCGGAATTATGTATCAAGTGACTATTTTCCTCAAAGAAAATAAGAAAGATTATGTAGGCTAGGTCATATTTTTTATTCGTGTACATTTTGTGATTAGTCTTCAATGTTTACCGTGTGGAGTAGTGAGTTACCTGAAGAGGGTTTCGTTTGACATTGTCAGGATATTCATGTCGTGAGAAGGCTGATAAAATCTGTCTATGCAGCGGTGCAAATGGTAATGGACATGAGGCTGCACAGCTGCATTAAATTGCGTTTCCAGACCGAAAGCAGCTGTGTAACCCAACCTTTGCTGAGACAAAATCCGTGGCACCACAAATTATAACTCGAGGAAGGCCTGGATTCTCCCGTACGCCTGTGCACAAAGAACAAATCCCTCTATCAGTACACGCCAGTGGACCTAACATGACGTATATCCTATAGTACAGCATGGAGAGAACTTCAAAAGCAGCTCCTGTATTTGTATAAGTTGCTTTCAATTGGAGTAGATAGATCTATCTATCGCCCGATTCACACTACACTCACGTCTATTGAACAGGTTAAGAGGCTCATCCCTTGTTCCCTGTTTAGGATGTGGTTTCAGGCTTTCTCTTTTCCAATCTTTTCACTATTATGTAGCACCCTGCTCATCAGTGGCGTTACCGCCTTGCTCGGGGTGACACGATTAAAAAAAAAATGTGCAGGTTTGTTTTGTTTTTTGTTTTTTTTTATTTGATTTTTTTTGTTGTTATTGTTTTCTTTCATCTGATCGCTCACCACGTAGAACTTTTACCGATGGTTTATTGCAAAAACTTCTAATCCGTTGTTTGTCTCTTCAGTCTTGTTTACGGATAAGGCAACATTTTAAAGAGAATAATACCAAGTTTACAGACCAGATCAAAATTCCCATAGTACAAAACAGACTTGACACCATCACCACCAGTTTACGATTAATGTATGGGTTGGAATTATAGGCGACTAAGTAGGTCCATATACTCTCCCAGCACGTCTTAGAAGAGCTATCCACAAACTTAATTTCGAACATTTTCAGGTTATCTAGAGAATGTAACCCTGTTGATACGAGGACGAATGTGGTTCATGCATGTTTCGGCTCAGCACATTTGGCGATGCAAGGGGTTGAAATCTACCATGAAAGTCGGATAGGCAGCTGAACATTCCCCTGACCTCAATCTTTTTGTTTCAGATCACTAATGAATCCTCGGTTGTATTAAATGTTTACCTTCGGGACAATGGCCTAAAGGGCAAAAGTATTTCCTGGCCCTGGGTCAGGCAGTGTGTATTTACACTCAATGGAAAGGGGCAAGCAATAACTCGACAGTACTGAATAAAATGAGAACTGGATGATATCCTTGGAGATGAGCAGCGGAACGGGAACGGTCTTTCCTTCGGTGATTAAATAAAGGGTTCAATTTAGAATTCACTCTAGGCACTCATGCCTGCTGAAGAAGGCTTGAGAGCACAACGATGACTAAAGTGGAAGACAGTAGTCCAAACATAAATAAGAAATTGAGATTTTCGAGAAGACCAGGTTTAACCTATGTTTCATTTTCTACATCTAACGATGACAACATTATATAGTGTCTTTAGGAAGAGAAACCGCTCACGATGCAAACTACGATCAAGAATATCCAAATTATACAAGTAGAGAAATTTTGCCCATCTGAAAATGCTGTAGATGGAAAATGTTTGCACCAAAATCCGAACGCGTATTGGACTAGCAACAATACCTTCCAAGTAGGAAATTATGCAGATTGACACCACCATTTACTTCCATTTCAATAGGGAATCTATCAAAGCAAGCCTGGCAGCTGCCCTTCTAAAGGACCTCTATTCTGTGAACTATTGGGATGAGAAATGGCTTGTAAATTCCAAAAACGAAGGTCTCCAAAACGAAGCTGCTCCCCTTTAACCCCGATAGAGAAACTTTCTTGCCAATTATCAGAATGAATGACGCTGGTCTCCTAGAAAGAAACACGGTGCTCCTCGTTGGAGTCACTCTCTCAAATGATCTCAAATGAAATGACTACATCGAATCTATACCTGTATCTACTGCTAGGAAAGTTGGGTCACTGTGTCGGGCCAGAAAGTTTTTCTCGTTAGAAGCCATTTTTTTTTCTTGCACTTCCCGTTTGATTGCTTTTCTGATAGCTAAAATCTCTAGAAGTTTAATTGCAATTTCAGCTGCCATCTTTTATCTCTTTGATCTATATCCTTCTTTTATCCTTTCTTGGACATACTCTAAACATTTCTTTTTCTTTAACTGTAACACTCTGCGAATTAGAGGCCGTTCTGCCTTGCTCTTGGTGGAAAGATTAAGTCTACGACAAAACCGGAATATTTCGTTAGAAGCAAAGAAAAAGATGTTGGAGTGTCAGGTAATGTCAACACTTCTTTATGGCAGTGAATTTTGGACAATTTTCTTCACAGATGAAGAATAGGCTGCTAAACCGTCAAAAACAAATCGATCAAATAACAGATGAATAGGAGTCTGGAGGCAACAGATGTGGGTCTACAAGGGACCCCGAAAATATTCTGGAGAGAACCTGCGAGCAACATTTTGTTTGTTTGTTTTTTCCGAAAATATGAATAAAAAAAACAGTTTTTGCTCGGGATCCGAAAGACAGAAATTTCGTGGACAAACAATGAGGAAAGAGAAGTTGGAGATTTTGATGCACGGCAGAATGGGGACGGGAGTGGATAGTTAGGGACACACAGTACTAGGAGGTTTTATTTTACTTTTTAACACTGTTCCCCCTGTACATGGCTCAAAAGCCACTCGTGTTTGATAGGTACAAGAATCATATTTTGTTGAAATATAACTGTTAACCCTAGACTTGAATAGGTTAAGCGTTGTGGGCGCGTACCCACTGACACTTATGGACCCTTCCAGTTATTTAAACCATAAGGTTTATACTCTCAGAGCAGTAGTTCCGGGAGAAGCCCGCAAGGTAGACGTGGCTTACTGCCTTTCTTGTAGTTATGTTTTTCCTTGTTAAATACAATATGTTAAACCTATTATCCGTTGTCCGTGTTTCATGGTCCCACCATCGGATCTACATCATTAAGATTGTAGTGTTCGGAAAGCATCGTCTCGGAAGTCGGTTCTACAAAGCATCGGTTCTCTGGAAGAAACTGCTTAAATAAATCTTACATCTCACCAATAGCGTACGATAAGACTGAGTGGTACGCTACAATGTGCGAGTCTTTGCAATGAAGGTTAGAATTAGTGGATCTAAGGATTGTAGTTCGTCTGAACAATTTTCATAGAAATAGCAACGAAAGACTTGCAATGTGCTTTTTTTTAAAAAAATCACTATTTACTTTGTTAGGACGACGCTGTACGCTGCGGCTTTCATCAGGTGGTTGTAATTTCGAACTGATCCCTCAAGGGTTTTATGACCCAGTGGATGAAAGACAATCAGTCAGTTCAGTCAGTTAAGCGCCATACGTGATACACGATTTGGGCGATCATGACTGACTGGGCAGAAGATTATCCCGCAGTAGGTTGCCATTGCTTTCTGCGGTAGACTGGTTGTCGACCAAGGCTACAGAACCCAATATGTCCTATTATTTAACCCATAACTGGAGGGAAGGTACGGATTAATACCTTTCCCAAGGGTATTTGTGCGTAAGTCAATGCAAGAAATTCAACTGGAACTATGAACACTGCTTGCGGAACTGGAATAATGGGTTCAGTTCAAAATTCCAATCTCCTGAAAAATGCCAGTGCGTAAAACGGCCGAGAATCGTGAATATGGCAATAAAGATAAGGACAACAATCCGAATAATATAAATAGTGTAAATGATTACAAATATCTCATTTAAAAAAATATAGACAGATTATTTTGGTTCTGAGATGAAGAATTTTTTCCATTTATTTTTACTATTATTACATTTTATCTTAACTTTCAGCTGATTTTTTTTCTTTTTCTTTTTCTTCTTCTTCTTTTATTGCAACATGACTCAGGCTATCAATCTATGCCGGTGAGTAAAGAGTGCAGTGTTGGGGGGGTCATCAAATTCCCATATCTTAACCTTGGGTGTTCTGGCTTTGTTGATTCACGGGAGACGTGAATTCGAATGTAACTATTGGCGTATCTTGCAGTTCCGATCTTACTATATCTTATCTATGGCAACGAGTAGTCTCAGTGAAGTTACAATAGGCAGCAACTGAAAAAATTATGGAAGTAAATACATACCAAAATAATGGTTGACATTGATTTATAGCATAAAAACGTAATATAAATAACGTAAATTCTACTTAGCTCGAGTATCGAAACGGTATTTTGTGAACATAAAACTTTTTTTTTAAATCAATTTACATTGTTCGAATTGTCCTTGTCTTTATTGCCATATTCACAACTATTCGGCCGTTGTATGTTCCAGCTTTCTTCAGCTAATTTCAAACCGATCCCTTTATTACGATCACTGGGGTATATGCTAGTTCCTCGAACTATGCTACTTCCGGATGTCCTAGCTATCCTCCTTTAACTCAACTCTAAGTGATTTGTTCATCACTGCTGTAGCCAAGAATTGAACTGACAACTCTTTGGGTCAAGTCACCGGATCTGTCCAACACAGATTTTTTTATCCACTGGGCCATGTGTCCGCAAGATTTTTTTTATTATAGTGTTCACCTTGTACAAGGCTCACGAGACACTCAAGTTAGGAGATTGCAGAGTAAGATACAGAGTTTATGGAGATATGTAGGCAAGATTGTGATGATCGAGGAGAAGATGCTTCCCCGATCACTACAATCCTAACCCGCTCAAATCTAGGGCCAACCGTTCTCTTTCCCACATATTAGCATTAAACTTTAGAGTCTGTAATGTGATCGATACCGACTTGGCAGACCGGATGCAGGTATTCTCTCACCGGCGTGACGTGGCTTCCCGTGCCTCTTCTATAAATACTTTCACGGTTTCTGCTCCGATGAACTTAGATCACTGGTACCTCCTAGTTATGAATTTGCACGAGATACTAGATTAACAACTACGTCCCACTCTTTTACAGTGAAACCGATAAAATGTAACCGTAATTTCTACTTCGACAGCTTCTTTTCTCGCACTTCCCGCCTGTGGAATTCCCTTCCACATGCTTGCTTCCCCGACATCTACAATCTCCAGAAGTTTAAATGTAAGGTCAATAGACACCCCCTAACAAACTAACTCGCATCCATTCTCTCAAAAACTCTTCCCATCTACCCAACCCTCATCCTCGGTATTCCTACCCGTCTATCACTCTCCTTCTGACATTTCCTATATCTAACCGCTCTTTCTCATCACCTTCCCCAATGTAACCCTTTGCGCAATAGTGGCAGTGGAATGCCTTGTTTGGGGTGAAATGATTAAAAAAAACATCTTACTACTTAATCCTCTATTTCGAATGCCTTGTATATTTTTAAAAACATGTTTAAACGATCACAAGCTACCGAGGAGTTTCAAAGGGTCATGTTCAAAGTGTGTCGTCTAAGGTACCATAATATCAGTGCCGTCCATATTAGATAATTTAGCGATCATGTCTCTTTCGATTCATAACTGACTAGACAGAAGAGTATTCCCACTTAGTTTGGATTTTTTTTTCTTTGATAGACTGGATGCTAACCAAATATCAAGAACCCAATCTATCCTTCTATTCAGTCCATTGCTGGAGTGAGAAGAGATGGATTTATACTTTTTCCAAAGGTATTTGTGCGTAAGTGAATGCAACAAATTAAACTGGAATTCGAACTCGGTTCTCTAATTTCTCATTTTGAACAGATATCCATTACACTACAACGCGCATCCATAACATTCACTAACAGAAAAGGAATGGGAGATGATTCTTTTTCTTTATATGCCGTGTCCTTTCAGGACGTAGGGGATCATGAACTTCCACATACCCTTATCCTTTGTCGTTGGTAACACTTTTTCTCTTGATATCTCTCTCAAACTCTGTTCCGCCATCCACTTGCTCAAGCCAACCAAGTATGTCTCGTGTTGCTTTTTCCAGTCTCTCTTTCCCTCTATCTGTCTCGCGAGTATTAGATTCTCCCAGCCCTCCTTCCTCATTACGTGTCCCAGAAATTTCAGCTACCTTTTCTTGATATGTTCTCTCTTCGTTTTCCCCCACTATAAAACCTTGTCGCTGCTCACGTGTCCGGTCTATAGTATTCTCAGTATCCTTCTGTAGAACCACATTATGTTTGCTTTGAGTCTCCCAATCATCCTTGAGTGTCAAGTATTTGCTGCGATATAGGTTGACAGATATCACATAAGACCATTACACTTCTCTTTGTTTCCCACGAGATCCTCCTGTCTCTCAATAATCTGCTTAGCTTTTGAAATGAGTTCTTCGCCATGCCAATACATTAAGATTATGTGAAGAACAAACGTGAGGTATATGAACTGTATCGTATAGAATCAGTTTTCATCGAGCACTGGCTTCGACTGCTGTTGTTAACATTACCCTCCCAATTCCTCTATAGCCGTCGTTGGCGTCGGATTTTGGCGGGTCTTCAAGTTCACACAGCCAAATAAGCTATTATAAACTTTTTTTTTTTCAATTTGGTCCATTGTGTACAAATATCATTTCCACTCTCACAGTTGTTCTCTACTTTGAGCAAAGTCACTATATTCATCCTTCTTTTCACTGTCACTTTGTCCTGGGTGTGACGATAAACTGCATCTGGCAGCAAGACCTCTGAGTTAGAGTTTGTAAAGAGCATGAAACCACACCTTAAGTGCTGTTGTTCCCAGGTCCACTCTGACCCGGGATGGTAGCACTTATTATGGTCCCAGCTGTGGACAAATATTTAGACCCCGCAAACTGGGGTTAAATCATTATGAAAGTATAAAATAGACTTTTATAGTAAATATAACCAGGAATACATTTTTTAAGTTAAAAATATTCCCAGCAATACATTTTTGAAGAAGAAATAATATTGCCAGCAATACATCTGACTGACTTTCAACAAAACTCACTTTACAAAAAATCATCAATGAAAGCTGATGTTATTTGCCGAAGTTTTTTTTTTTATTTTTTGATCAAATCTGTCATATCAAGTTTGTACCTTTTTAATGCAAATTGTTATTAGCTAGTTATAATTCTAATGACCTGTGTTTAGCGAAATAATTATGATAGTTCTTTTAAAATAATTCTTCTGTCACGGTCCGCTCCCAATTTTTCGTCGTATCTGTCATTTTATCCAGCTTACTCTTAGCCCCTGATCGCCTCTCTTTGTGTCACCTCACCAGCAGACCAATGAAAGTCTATAAGTCTCCAGTCTCTTCCCACTTGAAATCAGCATTTACTATCTCATCTTGTAGTTGCCTCATCATGATATCAAAAACTCATTACAAATTGTTACCAGACCAGATTTGGGCAATTTTTTCTTGATTACGCCAGTTCAACGACTAATAAGATGTCACTGTCCTCCGGGATTTGTTGAGTAGACTTTTGTATAGGCGTACGTATACCGGTTAAGTAATGTGTACGCGTGTGCTTGAGTAGGTGGTAAGTTTAATGCATCCGCAAAATAATTGAATGTACGAAAATTTGCTTGACTCTATGGTGACTAGATATTGCAACTGTCATCAAACAAAGAGCAATCGATAGAGAAATGAAAAGATTTAATTTGACAGTTACCAAGAGATGGAAAGGTGAACGGATGCTGACAAGCTATCGGCCTAACTAAAAAGGGGTTCCCAAACCAAATCAGACGTCTGATTATTTGACTGCATTCGGGTAAATGGGTCGGCAATGAATTTACCAGCAACCGCTTGCAAATAAACTAAAATTGAGAGAATGGAACATTCTGAGACAACAATGAGAACCTTGAACAGTATAATGTAGATATGAAACACATACACACACACTGAGAAAAGCATGACCGGTGCATCCACGCCCAACCTTAATAGACAATTATTCTTCTTTATGTACCGTGTCCTTTCAGGACGTAGGCGCTCATGGACTCCCACTTGTTTCTAATTCTTGTCGCTCTTAACACTTTTCCTTTTGGCATTTCTCCCAAACTCTATTTCATCCACTTGCTGAAGCCCATCAATTTTATCTCACGTTGCTCTCCCTTCTCTCGCTTGTCCTTTATCCGTCCTGTGATTATTAAATTCTTCAAGCCCTCCTTCATCATTGCATGTTTGGTCCTGGGTATGACGCTAAACTGGATACAGCAACAAGGCTTCTAATTGGGAGGTCGTGAGGAGCATGGAATTATTAATTGCTGTTGTTCCCAGGTCCCTACCTGATCCAGAGTGGTAGCATCTGTTCAAAACACTATAAAAGTATAAAAATAAATTTTTATAGTTAAAATTCCAGCAATACTTTTTAGAGAAAAAAATATTACCAGCACTACATTTTCGGAGGAAAAACACTTACCAGCAATATATTTATGAAGAAAAAATATTCTAAATCTTTATCTAAATCTAATATATTTATGAAGAAAAAATATTCTAAATCTTTATCTAAATCTAATATATTTATGAAGAAAAAATATTCTAAATCTTTATCTAAATCTAATATATTTATGAAGAAAAAATATTCTAAATCTTTATCTAAATCTAATATATTTATGAAGAAAAAATATTCTAAATCTTTATCTAAATCTAATATATTTATGAAGAAAAAATGTTCTAAATCTTTATCTAAATCTAATATATTTATGAAGAAAAAATATTCTAAATCTTTATCTAAATCTAATATATTTATGAAGAAAAAATATTCTAAATCTTTATCTAAATCTAATATATTTATGAAGAAAAAATATTCTAAATCTTTATCTAAATTTAATATATTTATGAAGAAAAAATATTCTAAATCTTTATCTAAATCTAATATATTTATGAAGAAAAAATATTCTAAATCTTTATCTAAATATTATCTAATATATTTATGAAGAAAAAATATTCTAAATCTTTATCTAAATCTAATATATTTATGAAGAAAATATATTCTAAATCTTTATCTAAATCTAATATATTTATGAAGAAAAAATATTCTAAATCTTTATCTAAATCTAATATATTTATGAAGAAAAAATATTCTAAATCTTTATCTAAATCTAATATATTTATGAAGAAAAAATATTCTAAATCTTTATCTAAATCTAATATATTTATGAAGAAAAAATATTCTAAATCTTTATCTAAATCTAATATATTTATGAAGAAAAAATATTCTAAATCTTTATCTAAATCTAATATATTTATGAAGAAAAAATATTCTAAATCTTTATCTAAATATTATCTAATATATTTATGAAGAAAAAATATTCTAAATTTTTATGTAAATCTAATATATTTATGAAGAAAAAATATTCTAAATTTTTATGTAAATCTAATATATTTATGAAGAAAAAATATTCTAAATCTTTATCTAAATCTAATATATTTATGAAGAAAAAATATTCTAAATCTTTATCGAAATCTAATATATTTATGAAGAAAAAATATTCTAAATCTTTATCTAAATCTAATATATTTATGAAGAAAAAATATTCTAAATCTTTATCTAAATCTAATATATTTATGAAGAAAAAATATTCTAAATCTTTATCGAAATCTAATATATTTATGAAGAAAAAATATTCTAAATCTTTATCTAAATCTAATATATTTATGAAGAAAAAATATTCTAAATCTTTATCTAAATCTAATATATTTATGAAGAAAAAATATTCTAAATCTTTATCTAAATCTAATATATTTATGAAGAAAAAATATTCTAAATCTTTATCTAAATCTAATATATTTATGAAGAAAAAATATTCTAAATCTTTATCTAAATCTAATATATTTATGAAGAAAAAATATTCTAAATCTTTATCGAAATCTAATATATTTATGAAGAAAAAATATTCTAAATCTTTATCGAAATCTAATATATTTATGAAGAAAAAAATATTAACGGCAATCCTTTTTTTAAATAGATATTCCAGTAATATATCTGACTGACGACAATACGTCCATGAAACCTGTTCTACAAACTGACTTCTTACAAAGAATACATATTTCATTCATCTATTGGAAAAATCTTGTCAACATTAAATAACTCATTGGGGTTGATATAGCATAAAGCAAAACGAACCAAACTTTTCTCTCTTTCATTTTAATGGACATTTTCAAAAATACAAAACCAAAATGCATCTTGACTTTTCTTAAAAACATTACATCAAAATATGACTAACTCAAACTTCTCGTGGTAACGCACCATTTAAAACTACCCAAAAAACATAAATTTTCGGCATTAAATAACCACAGTGTTTGATGCGCCGTTAAGCAAAACTCAAACTCGCCTGTCTCTTCCTGATGTTAAGTATGTCTCCTTTTCGTTTGCATCTAGACCAAAAATCTTGTCATTGCTCACAAGTTCGGTTCATTGTATCTCAGTATCCTCCTGTAGAACATTACCATTGCTTCGATTCTCTCTTTCATCTTTGAGAAGATTGTCTAGAATTCGCTGCCATACATGATGACAGATATAGTGCAAGTCCAGTCAGTCAGTTAAGTGCCATACGTGATACACGCTTTGGGCGATCATGTATCGAATGAGACATGACTGACTGGGCAGAATATTACCCTGCAGTAGGTTGCTATTGCTTTCTGCGGTAGACTGGTTGCCGACCAAGGCTGTAGAACCCAATCTGTCCTGTTATTTGATTCATAGCTAGAGACAGAAGAGATGTATTATATGATTAAGTAGTAATTAAGGGGGATCAGTTTATTACTTCATAACAATAGAAAACTGATCCCCCACTTTATGCCCATTAGAAGCCTTAATCATGTTTTCAGCTATTATATTCAGTCAGTCAGTTAAGTGCCATACGTGATACACGCTTTGGGCGATCATGTATCGAATGAGACATGACTGACTGGGCAGAATATTATCCTGCAGTAGGTTGCTATTGCTTTCTGCGGTAGACTGGTTGCCGACCAAGGCTGTAGAACCCAATCTGTCCTATTATTTAACCCATAACAAGAGGGAAGAGACGGATTAATATCTTTCCCAAGGATATTTGTACGTAAGTGAATGCAAGGAATTCAAATAGAATTCGAACTCGGCTCCCCAATTTGTCGGTCCGAGTCGATATCCACTGCACCACAACATCAGTAAAAAGATTATAATCTGAAGAAAATGACATATATGTCGTTTGTCAGAAGAAATACTGAAAGCGATCAAGTGGATATATTTTTCGTCAATTTCTTTATTTTACTTTACATGGTAGTATTTTAGTTTTTGTATACATTTCTGAAATGAAGTATTTTAATTATTTACCCTATCTACATTGTTACGTGCGGTTCTCACATTTCTTGCCATATTTACGACCTTTCGGCCGTTGTATACTCCGGACTTCGTCAAGTGACTAACTTTGAATTGAAAACCTTACATCTTGCTACAGCTGAGGTGAACAAAATAACTTGAGTTAAAAGAGGATAACTAAGACATCTAGAAGCGGCATGACTCATAGAAATAGAACAATCTACCCAAGTGAACGATATGAAGGGTTCAGTTCGAAATCCAATCACCTGAACAACGGCCGAAACTTCGTGAATGTGGCAACAAAAATTAGGACAACAGTCGTGAATGTGGAAACAAAACTTCTTGAATGTGGCAACAAAAATTAGGATAACAGTCAGAAAAATGTAAATAGTTTATCGCTCTTTCTCGCTCGCTTACACCCTGTCACCCCCCTCCACACACACATAGTGTTATCAAATAAGTTCATCTGATCACTTCTATAATTTTTAGATTGTTATTTCCGAGAAATGAGCTTCTTCATTAATAAAATATTTTTCCTTGGATCGACTGTATTATGTTACAATGTAATCGGGCCCCACGATGAATAGTATCCTAGCAACGTGCGTTGTTGGCATTGCGACGTCTGCAACCACTTTAATGAAAGAAATAATCATCACTATTCATTGCAATAGTTTTATTATTTGCATCCCCCACGCCAAAGGCTATCGCTAAGGACGGACTTTGAGAAAATCTTCTCAAATCTCGAGAGCTCTACTCAATATTCCTACTGACGTCAACATTTTTGTCATCTGAATTGTCCTATTTCTTGTTTGGATTTTTAATTGGATAAATTTGTAACATTTTCAAATATCGTTGGGCTTATTATATGTAATAATATAAAATAATTTTAATTTCTACGATGACGTGTCTTTCTCTCTCTCTCTCTCTCTCTCTTGTTGTGTGTGTTGCTCACACTTTTTGTTGCGTGTGTCTATTGTTGTCTGTGTGTGTCTCTCTTAATGTTTGTGTGCGTGTGTCTCTCTCTCTCTCCCTTTTGTAGTGCGTGTGTCACTCTCTCTCTCTCTTGTTCTTGTGCATGCGTGTGCCGCTTTTTGTTTGCGTGCGTGTGTCTCTCTCGCTGGTTGTGTGCGCGTGTCTTGTTGTGCGTGTCTCTCTCTTCTTATTGTCGGGTGTGTGTGCGTTTCTCTCTCTCTCTCATAGCTGTCGTGTGTGAGTGTGTCTCTACTCTGATGTTGTTGTCGTGTATGTGTTTCTCCCTTCTTGTTGTCGCGTATGAGTGTGTCTCTCTCTCGTGTTGTTGTCGTGTATGTGTGTCTTTCTCTTCTTGTTGTCATGTGTGTCTCTCTCTCTTTCTTGTTGTTGTCGCGTGTGTGTGTGTCTCTCTCTTGTTGTTGTCGCATGTGTGTCACTCTCTCTCTCTTGTTGTTGTTGCGTGTGTGTCACTCTCTCTCTCTTGTTGTTGTCGCGTGTTTGTGTCTCTCTAGTTTTTGCGTGTGTGTGTGTCTCTCTCTTGTTGTCGCGTGTATGTGTCTCTCTCTTGTCGCGTGCGTGTGTCTCTCTCTTGTTATTGTTGCGTGTGTGTGTCTCTCTCTCTCTTGTTGTCGCGTGTGTCTCTGTCTCTTGTCGCGTGTGTTTGTCTCTCTCTCTCTCTTCCTGTCGTTGTCGCGTGTGTGTATTTCTCTCTACATATATCTCCCTCTATATATATCTCCCTCTCTATCTAGCTATCTATCTATCTATCTATTGTTGTTGTTGCCTCTGTGTGTCTCGTTCTTGTTGTCGCGTGTCTGTCTATCTCTCTCTTATTGTTGTCGCGTGAGTGTGTCTCTTTCTGTTGTTGTCAAGTGTGTGTGTGTGTGTGTGTCTTGTAGTTGTCGCGCGCACGTGTATGTGTGTGTGTGTATCTCTTTTTTGTTGTTGCGTGTGTGTGTCTCTTGCTCTGTGTGTGTCTATCTCCTTTTGTTTGTGTGTCTTTTTTGTCATGTGCGCGCGTCTCTTGTGCTTTATTTTGGTGGGGTTGGGCTGTGCTTTCATCATTCTGAGATGAACTGATACTCGGAACGAGAAATCGGGGAGCAGAGTTCGAATTCCAGCCGAATTCATTGCATTAACTTACGCGCAAATACCCTTGGGAAAGGTGTTAATCCGTCTATTCCTTCCAGTTATGGGTTAAATAACAGGACAGATTGGGTTCTATAGCCTTGGTCGGCAACCAGTCTACCGCAGAAAGCAATGGCAACCTACTGTGGGATAATCTTCTGCCCAGTCAGTCATGTCTCTTTCGAGACATGATCGCCCAAGCGTGTATCACGTATGGCACTTAACTGACTGATGGAACACACGAGAGATTCTTTAATTTGATTTTATTCGATGACTTTCAAGTCATATTCTTTAACACACTTAAGTGCAGACTTCTCACCAAAACGGTATATTATTGCCTTAATACATTTTTGAAGTAAAAAAAAAATGCCATTATACATTTTGAATACAAAACTAAAAGAAATCTACAGTTTTCGAAAATAATAAAATTTCTTAAATTTTCATCAAAATCTGACTAAATCAACCTTCTTACTATAACCGAAGATTTTTAAAAATACATTGAAAAACCCTACCTTTTTTGGCATTTAACGACCCACAGAGGTTGATAAGCCGTTAAACAAAACTCAAACTCATTGTGAGTTTGGTTGTAAAATGAAAAACATATTATTTTCCTTGATAATGGTTACCTGAAAAATGTTATTAGATGAAAGATTAGGCGAAAGGTTAAGCGTTTTCAAGCCCAGCTATGTTTGGTCCGGGTTTGTGCACTGTGTATTTGAAAAGTCCGTGACTGAGGAAAGGCAGCCAGATACTGGATAATAGTGTCGTTTTTTTTTTTTTTTGCACTGTCCCCGCCTTTTCTTTATTCTGCTTTGTATAAACTTACGTGTCGATGCGATGCTGGGCGAAACAAACAGCGCCTTGAAACGCATGTTACACAACTTGTGCCTGGCAACATAAGACGGCGTATGACTACCTGTAATTCACGTCTTATGAAAATGGCACAGGATTCCCTGATTTGTCAACACATTTTGGATAATCCAGAATGTGCTTATATATACAGTGACTCGTGGTTTTCCATTTTGGGCAATACACAGTCGGCTAACCGTCTGCACATCCTAGAATCAAGATATATTAAACTGTATCGGCCGTGTTTGTGTCGACAGAAGAAGAAATTTATTCGTTCTCTTCCGCTACTGACTGGTTTGTGAGTAGATATTTTCTTTTTTAAAATTCACTAGACCTGTTTATTTGTTTCTTTCTTTCCTTCCCCTTCTTTTTTCTCTTCTTTTACTTTATTGTATTCTGTTGTCGTAGTTCCTCGTCTCTCTTCCCAGTTTGTGTATGTCCCGCAATTATGATTATATTCAATAAAGATTCTTCTGATATGATGACTAAAAAAAAGCTTACATTTTCAAAGGGAAATTATGAGGGTTTTATCTGTTTAGAAATAAGTGCTGCGGTATGAGACATATCTCCGCCTCCTCTCGATCTTTGCCTGTACGTCGGCATCTCACACTCTCTGCCTGTACGTCGATATCTCACACTCTCTCTATCTCTGCTTGTACGTCAGTATCTCACTCACTCTCTCTCTCTCTCTGCCTGTCCGTCGGTATCGTACTCTCACTCTCTGCCTGTACGTCGGTGTCTCTCTCTCTCTCTCTCTCTCTCTCTCTGCCTGTACATCAATATCTCACTCACTCTCTCTCTCTCTCTCTCTCTCCCTTTACATCAATATCTCACCCTCTCTCTCTCTGCCTGCCCATCGGTATCTCACTCTCACTCTCTGCCTGTCCGTCAGTGTCTCTCACTCTCTTTCTGCCTGTCCATCGGTATCTTACTCTCTCTCTCTCTCTCTCTCTTTCTCTCTCTCTCTCTCTCTGCCTGTCCGTCGGTGCCTTGCTCTCTCTGCCTGTCTGTCGGTCTCCCTCTCTTTCTCTCTGCCTGTCCGTTGGTGACTCTCTGCCTCTGTCTCTCTCTCGTCCTGTCTGTCGGTGTTCTTCTCTCTCTCTCTGCCTGTCCGTCGGTCTCTCTCTCTCTCTCTCTCTCTCTCTCTCTCTCTCTCTGCTTCACCTAAACACCTTATTCCTTCTCTATCTGCATCGACAGGAAATACCTTAATGATTACCTTTGCCGTATGTGTTTCTATCTCTTAGATCGATCGGCCTTTGATTTGGGGACCGGAAATCATTAATTCATTATACATAATATGTATAGGTCAAATCGCAGTGTCCAGACAAATTTATGCTCACAAAATACTATAATGTCATATAAAGCACATTAAAGACCGTTCTCGTTAAACTTTCTTTTTACGTTCTATAAATCGATCTTGTTTATAGGTAATGCCTTGATGTTTGTCCAATCCTTATTAATTTATGACCTGCCTCGTTTACACATCGACCCCAGGTTTTGAAGCACATCAAACTATAAATATTACTGCAAAAGAATGTATTATTATAAGCTATATCGATCAAATTTCAAATGGCCCTCACAAAAATCGCTTTATCCTAATAGTAACAGAAAATTGGCCATTTTTACGACGCCAAATCACACCGAAATTTTATCATTTCACCCCCAACAAGGCAATAAACGACTATGATTTGAGGGATTTCTGTGAGTGAAAGAAACTGGGAAATATTAGGATATTCAAGAAGCAGAATTCCAAGAGAGTAGAGATGGTGATTACGGTGTCTTGAAATTTTTGAAGATCGTATCGAGCATGTGAGCAAGGATGAGGTCTTGGAAATGATGGAAACGAAAAGGAAATTAATACTGAGCATCAGGAAGAGACAGCTGAAGTTCCTGGGACACGCAAGAGGGCTTAAAGAACCTGATATTAACAAGCCAGAGAGAGAGAGAAAGAGACAGGGGAAAGCAATGGATAACATATTTGAAGGACCTAATCAGGTGGATGACGGAACGAGGATTGCATGGTGTAACAGGAGAGGGCGTGCTAAGAGCCACCAAGGATAGGGAAATGTGGAAAGCCATGATCGCCTACGTCCTGAAGGGATAAGGCACGTAGAAGAAGAAGTTGACTGGTTAGCAAGAAACCGGAAGACTCCCAAAAGATGTAACCGTTAACATAGAACTTACGCTTACTTTGGCATCAGTTTACGACTGAAATTGCGAAATCTAGAACTACACCTCAATTCCTGAAGTCGACATCCAGAACAAGAAAAGCTCATTAGAACAACATGGAAGTCTTTAAAAAAAAAGGCACAGGGACCATAGCTTGAGATATTTTGTGTGACACGAATGATTGCTCTTCTAGCTCTCTATCTATGGAATCACAGGAAAAGTATTCTAACGAGTAGGTCCCTGAAGGTAGTTTTTGCGGACCAGTTCTCTGGAATCTTGACGATCAACTAAGGAGTCTCTTCTCGGACCGGCCCTCTTTTTACTTTACATGAATGCGCCTCCAAAACTCATGATGACAAAAGATTGGCAGCTCATCTTTCCTCGGAATGAGCTATAACATCTTACTGGGATACAACGTTTAATTCCTCGAAATGGAAACTAGTTACACCCCTTATACTGCTCGAGTAAGTACCCGATTCCTTGTGCAATCCTTTACCTTTCAGGCAGTTAAGTGCCATACGTGATACATGTTTGGGCGTTCATGTCTCGAAAGAGACATGACTAACTGGGTAGAAGATTATCCCGCAGTAGGTTGCCATTGCTTTCTGTGGTAGATTGATTGTCAGCCAAGGCTATAGAACTCAATCTGTCCTATCATTCAACTCATAACTGGAGGGAAGAGATGGATTAATACCTTTGCCAAGGGTATTTGCGCGTAAGTAAATGTAAGGAATTCAACTGGAATTCGAACTCGTCTCCTCGATTTCTCGTTTCGAGCTGATATCCATTGCAGAACAAGGCACATAAACCTCTACCTTTATAAAACCAAAATTAGACCTAAAAAACGGAGTATTGCTGTCATATTTGGGCAGAGGCGACCCAGACTTCGCTTTTCTTGTATTGGTACTTCAAATCCGTCTCCGTGTCCTTGTGGATGACAAATTATTTTCTAGCCTGCAACCGCTCTTTTACAGAGCGAAAGTCGCAACCCCTTACTGCTCTATCGTTCCTTTCATGGAAAGTGCTCATATAAACTACATTCCTTAGTTCTGACAGTTCTAACCTTCTCTGCTTGTTCCGTCATACGACACACATTGTAGTGAACTACTCTTATTCTCTTCGTATTCTATTAGTGAGAAGTAGTTTCACTCGATCAACAACTTCCTGCAAAACACTGCTCTGTGATTGCCAAGTGGATGTTTTCTCAATCGCTACTACCTTAACTTAACCCTAGACTTGAATAGCTTATCTTCCCTAACCTATCCGTATAAACGGTGCCTTCTTTTCTGTATACGTTGAATGGCTCCAAGGTACTTGTCACTAGAAGGAGGAAAGGGTTGTGGTTACCGCATAAATTTAGTTAAATATAAGCATCGAGAGTCCAAACAATGATTCTAACGACCCCATTACACTGAAAATATTCTGTAATTTCAAGTATCTGAGGTAATGAGTGTGTGCTGTTTATTTATGTATGTGTGTGTGTATTGTTTTTTTATGTGTGTGTATTGTGTACGTGATTTGTCTATGTGCTTGTGTTGTGCGCGTGGTTTGTTTATGTGTGTGTGTTGTGTGTGTGGTTTGTTTATGTGCGTGTGTGTGTGTGTGTGTGTGTGTGTGTGGTTTGTTTATGTGCGTGTGTGTGTGGTTTGTTTGTGTGCGTTTTGTTTATCTGTGTGTGTGTGTGTGTGTGTGTGTGTGTGTGTGTGTGTGTGTGTGTGGTTTATTTATGTACGAGTGTGTGTGCGTGGTTTGTTTATGAGTGTGTTTGGTTTGTTTATTTGTTTGTCCGTGGTTTGTTTATGTATGCATGTGTGTGTACGTGGTTTATTTATGTGTGTGTGTGTGTGTGCGTGGTCTGTTTGTGTGTGCTTACGAGGTTTTTTTGTGTGTACTGTTGTGTGTTTTGCTTGTGTTGTGTGCGTGTTGTTTGTGTGTGCTTTTGTATGTCATTGACTGTCAAAGGGTTTGTGGCTATGAAATAAAGTTTACGAGGTTGAAGAAGTATCCAGAATCCAAGCGATAATTCTAAGGACCACATTTTCTTGTTATTCAAATATGTGAGACTTATTTTTTGTGTTTTGGTTCATATAAATGATATACAAAAACAGAATTGATCTCAATGTTTTGAACGGAGGCACACACACACACACACACAAACACACACACGATCACATAGACAAATTATCTAATTTAATCAATTCGCTCCCAGCAAGGCAACAATTCCTCTACGGCGCAAAAATCTAGTGGGAGTGAAAGATAATAGGGTTTTAGAAATAACCGGAAATCTACTCCGGAACGGAGTGTGAACCGGACGATAGGATAACCTGTTTACTCTTATCAAGGAGGAAAAATAAGTTTCAGACGGAGATATTAAAAATACAGAGTTGAAGTAGAAATTAGATGAAATCAGAAAACTAATCCTAAACAGAAAACAAGGGATAAACAATTACTTAAAAAAAAGACCTTGGAGGAGTATGAACAGGGTGATAGACGACCCTATATATATATATATATATATATATATATATATATATATATATATATATACACAAACATTCCATTACGTATTTGTGTGTATGTCACGCTTGTGAAGAGAGACAATGGCGAGGCAGCGTTGAAATTAGAAAGATAAAGAAATATAAGCATCGAGAGTCCAAACAATGATTCTAACGACCCCATTACACCGAAAATATTCTGTAATTTCAAGTATCTGAGGTAATGAGTGTGTGCTGTTTATTTATGTATGTGTGTGTGTGTATTGTTTGTTTATGTGTGTGTATTGTGTACGTGATTTGTCTATGTGCTTGTGTTGTGCGCGTGGTTTGTTTATGTGTGTGTGTTGTGTGTGTGGTTTGTTTAAGTGTGTGTGGTTTGTTTATGTGCGTGTGTGTGTGGTTTGTTTGTGTGCGTTTTGTTTATCTGTGTGTGTGTGTGTGTGTGTGTGTGTGTGTGTGTGTGTGTGTGTGTGTGTGTGTGTGTGTGTGGTTTATTTATGTACGAGAGTGTGTGCGTGGTTTGTTTATGAGTGTGTTTGGTTTGTTTTTGAAAGTTCTTGCGTGTTCCTGTTTGCCGGTGACTTATATTTGGGGAATAATTATGTCGTCATATAGGGAAGTATATATATATATATATATATATATATATATATATATATATATTAATTATAGTAATGATACCAATAGCAACAGAACTAATTCTGTCAAGACTAGCAATAATTAAACTACAAATGAGATCGTCTTGAAACCCACCGGAAACTAACTCGGAGGGAAAATAAGGGGAAGAAAAAAAGAAAGAAACGAAATACCGGAACAAAAAGTCACGTGTTCGTTAGAAAGAAAAAGAAAACCCAAGACGAAAACCTTAGCAATAAAGAGCTCAATACGAAAGCAGAGTACACAAAGCACTCAAAGCGAAAGTAGAGCGAGCAAAATCGAAAATCTAAGAGTGAGCCAATAACCTACCAAGGTTTCGCTTAACAGCTCGTCAGGGAATATTGGCTCTAATTTCCCCGGACGGGCTGTTAAGCGAAACCGTGGTAGGTTATTGGCTCACTCTTAGATTTTCGATTTTATATATATATATATATATATATATATATATATATATATATATATATATCCTCTTGTCGCGCTCAGTGGGGATGACCTGCTGATAATCCTCTCCAATATTTTTCCGACATTTTTCATGGTAGAGGTACACACGTGTGTGTGTATGTGTGTGTGCGTGTGTGCGTGTAATATATATATAATCTCTCTCTACTCGCCATGTATTCAATTTCATCAGTTTTTGCTCTTAAAAGTTGCATAATACATACGCACGAATCTACTATTCGACATGTGATTTCTAAGAAATAGAAATTAGAAAGATAAAGAAAGGAATATTCTTAAAGAATCTAAAGATTGACGTTAGTATAGATAGAAAATAGATATTTATAACGACGAACAAACATTCTAAATTTAATACGAATTTAGATAAATAGACTAATATTGATCCAGAGTAACCTAATAAGATCGATACTGAGGCCGATACACGCATGTACTCGAACATACCTAGGAATGGTCATAGATCTTACGTGACAGTCTTTGAGTGCCACACTTGTAACTGGCGGGCAGTAAATGTCGTGCTATCATTTGATGATACAAGTATGACATCACGGCAGGGTGCAAATTCGTTGTGATCAAAGAAATGGTGTTCTTCACTAGGAACAGGAAACCAATGACGGAGATGGGGTTGCGAAGAGGTGGAAGGAACAATGAAGGTAGACGAAAAGAAAGATGAGGACGAGATAGAAGTAAAACGGCGACGACCATGGACCCAAACGAGGGTAGAAGAAAGAAATATGGTAGGATGGTTCAGTGAAAGGGAAAGAATAAAATATAAGGAAGAAAGAAAATTGACAAGTGTTAAAAAAGACAACAATGAAAGATGTAACAGAAAATAGAGGAAAAAGAAAGAATTTTGAAATAATAAAATGAAATTCTGACAGCAGGATAAAAGAAAAATACGAAAATTATTAAAGAGAAGAAAAAGAAAGTAAACTGAGTGACTAAATGACGAGAAAGAAAGAAAACACTAATTAAATGAATCGAGAAAAGGAAACTAAATGAATATAGGGAGGAATGAGAGCTTGACTGACTGGCTGAGGGGAGAAAGGAGAGCCAGACTGACTGACTGACTGGTTGAGTGAAGGAACGTGGGCTAGACTGACTGATTGGCTAAGGGGAGAATGGAGAGCTAGACTGACTGACTGACTGAGGGGAGAAAGAAAAGCTAGACCGACTGGCTGAGGGGAGAAAGGAGAGCTAGACCGATTGACTGACTGGCTAGGGGGAGGGAGGAGAGCTAGACTGACTGACTGACTGGCTGAGGGGAGGAAGGAGAGCTAGACTGACTACTGACTGACCGAGGGGAGGAAAAAAGCTAGACAGTTTGGCTGAGGGGTGAAAGGAGTGCTATACTGACTGGCTGAGGGGAGAAAGGAGAGCTAGACTGACTGACTGGGATGAAGAAAGAGGGCCTAACTATCTGTCAATGAACAGTACCTAAGAATGTATGTATTTGAAAATACTTAAGATGGGGTTGAAATTTTCTAAGAGAAAGAAAAAAACACCTTATACATACATACATATATATATAATTTTCTATATTATTACTAATGATGATGTTAGTAAATATTAATCATTAAGATAGAAAAACGTTCGATAAAGAAAGTTTGGAAAAAGTGGAAAATGAAGATAAGTAAAGTAAAAAGAAAATTGACCGAACGATTGGAAAGAAAAAACGGAAAGAAACGGTTAGAAAAACGTCTCGGCAGGAACGAATGAAGAGCGCGCAAGACGGAATTCGAATCACAGATGAATACGAAAGTCGATGTCTATTGGGGGCATAAACATGAAAGGAAAGCATAAAGGAGGTAACTATTTGAAATAATTGAACTTAAGAGAATGGGAAATACTTATAGAGACGGTAGCTACGCGCCCAAAATGTATGATGATGATGATGATGCAGTAAAAGCGGTGCGGCAGAAGTAGATTTTAGAACGATTTATTGTTTATCCAATTTCTCTCTGCCCACCTCTTACCCTAACCACCACCGTTCTTATTGGATTTTGCTCCTGGAAGTGTTGGGTACGATATTGGGATTCAAAGGATATTCTTGTGACAAAAGAAGCAAAAGGATCTCCGAAGAGTTGTCCGTGAGAAGATTCGTCTTTGAGTGGAAATTCAAAAATAAAAAAAAATAGAGAAAGGTTGTGAGAAAGAAATATGTAACTCCGTACATGCGATAAAAAAAAAATCAAGAAGCAAATGTGAAATTGGTAGGAACAATTTTGTTTTGTTTTTTTCTCTTGTTATATATCTATTATTACTGAAAGAACGTATAGATATGATTTAGTACACACACGTGAGAAAGGGAGATAGTATAGATATGGTATATTTAGGCAGCAAGTATTCATCCAAACAAGGTTCACTCAATTCAAAAAATGAAGTATGTGTTCCTCTCTTGCACTCTCTCACTCTCTGGTACTCTTTCTCAGGCACTCTCTCTCTCTCTCTCTCTCTCTCTCTCGCATCTCTCACACACTCTCTCGCACTCTCTCTTGCTCTCTCTCACACTCTGTCTCGCACTCTCTCTCGCTCTGTCTTGCACTCTCTCGCGCTCTCTCTCTCGTTCTCTATTCGCTCTCTCACTCTCTCTCGCTCTCTCGCTCTCTCCCGCACTCACTCTATCTCTCGTTCTCTATTCGCTCTCTCACTCTCTCTCGCACTCACTCTCTCTCTCACTCACTCTTGTTCTCTATTCGCTCTCTCACTCTCTCTCGCTCTCGCCCGCACTCACTCTCGCTCTATCTCTCGTTCTCTACTCGCTCTCTCACTCTCTCTCTCGCACTCTCTCTCGCTCTCTCTCACACTCTCTTTGGCACTCTCTCTCGCTCTGTCTCTCTCGCTCTCTCTCGCTCTATCTCTCGTTTTCTATTCGCTCTCTCACTCTCTCTCGCTCTCGCCCGCACTCACTCTCGCTCTACCTCTCGTTCTCTACTCTCTCTCGCACTCTCTCTCTCTCTCGCACTTTCTCTTGCTCTATCTCTATCTCTATCTCTCGCTCTCTCTCTCTCGCTTTCTTACTCTTGCACTCTCTTTCTCGCACTCTCTCGATCACTCACTCACACACACACACACAGGTAAACAAACACACACGACGTGGGAGGTCTGTTCTACAATCTTGTTCAAGAGACACAAGAAGAGTGTTACTGAATGAGGTTGTTGTAAGACCATATAAAGGGGGAATAAGAGGTGTATATTATGAGGATACGTGGGATAAATGTGGTGAACGGGAAATTGCCCTACCCCGGAAGAGTTCGTGTCATGTGCACTGTTTATCGAAAAAAAAAACTTAAACATCCAATAATTATTACCTCAAATATGGGAATTTCATTTATCCTTCTCGACTACCGCGACCAATGGAAGTATTCACCTCTTCAATAAATGCTGTTATTTTTATTTTATTTTTTATTTTTATTTTTTTATTTTTATGTTTTTTTTTGTTTTGTTTTTTTTGGTGAGGGAAGCATTTTCAGAGTTTACAAGCGAGAGTGAGATAACAGCTGACACTTAACAAGAAGTGGCTAGCATTGTAGAGATTGTAGGAAGCGGCTTTTCTGGGAGTATGTTCCACAAAGTAACAGTTCTGATAAGGAACCCTAACAAACGTAATGCTAAAGGATGAATCGATGTGGAATGGTCGGTCCCAGCTATGAAGGTTTGGCCTAGTGGAACTAAAAAATGTATCTCGCCTTCATATTTGCCATGAAAATAACGAAAGAATAGTGGCAGTTGTAGTGGATAGAAAATTAAGAATTAAAATCAACTTTCTTCTTCACTTTACATAAATTCACAATGACGTGTGAAATCCTGGTTTTACCGCATTGACCTCGTGCTTACACAAAAAGTCGAAACCGGATTTCCCGAGTAAATTTTAAATTGGTTTTCTGACCAATGGGAGCGATTTGCAAGACTAAAAAGACTTCTCGACCAAGGGCGAAAAATCTAAAGGACAAATTACTACTACGAACATTTCTTGAACTCTTGATACCCTTGACTCATTACTTGTTTCTCATTGAACATTAACTACTAACTCTTCTTGTTATTCCTTTTTTTTAAATAAATTTCTATTTTAACATGAAAAATATATATTTTATTCTTCCACTATTTCGCACATTCCACACAATCAACACAACCTGATATCTTTAAAATGCGGAGATTATCGGCTATGTGTGGAAATGGCCTTCTACCAGGCATGACCGACGCACCCTATAGCTACACTGTTTACCACCGACGTCTGAAAAGGAACACGCAATAGAAGAATCATTTCTTCACGAGTGAACCCCGACGTCTAAGGAACAAGCTCCCTACTTCTACAAAGTCTAAGAGCGTTTTCGAAAGGGTAGTAGGGTGGGAAATAAACTTACACAAGACCATGTAACCGCCTTTTTTTTAAGTCTATGAGACTGGAAAGTAAAGAATTCGATCCAGATATGGCAGCAAAGCTTTATTTGGTACCTGACCTAACGCTTATCAAGACAAAACATGTCCGGAGCTAGATCCCTTCTGAAGTGGTACAGGGAACCGATTATTTTCCTGATAATGCTAGAGACGGATCGTATGTACAATTACAACTTGAGGTCTGGAGTGATCTTGAGTCTCTGTAGACGTTCCTGCCAAGGAACTTCATAGTAAGAAAAATTAACATCATTTTGAGTTAAAGAAAAAAGTAACTACCTCTCAACTGCGAGTTTAATGTTGCCGCTGACAGGCACTGCGAACTTGTTCTTATCGTGTTCATTATTTATTGGCCTGACTTTTAACCGTAGTGTGAAATAACCCTCAAAAGATTTTCATTATCGAAGTAAAATATTGTATTCTGGAGCTTTTGATACCGAAATCTGCTAGTAAATAATAAAATAATAAATGGTTTATTCCCTCCTCCCACAACTTTTAAACTTATGCTTACTTTTTCATACAGTGTGACTATTTTTCTTAAAGTTTTTTTTTTAATCATCTCACCCCAAGCAAGGCGGAAACGCCACTGATGTGCAGGGGGCTACATAAATGTAAAAAGATTAATTAGAAAAGAGTGAGGAGTACAAACTAGTTAGAAAGGAACAATAGAAAGCTGAGAAAGCAGGTGCGATGACAGATACATAGGTGGAGAGAAAGGGAAGGTTATACGGGGGAGGGGAGAGAGCTAGAGGCCAGTGGTTAGTAGATGAGTATTGACTTTGCATTTAAATTTCTGGAGGTTGTAGCCGTCAGGAAAGCAAGAATACGGGAGCGAGTTCCACAGGCGGGAAGTGCGAGAGAGGAAGCTGCAGGAGTAGAATTGTCGTCTGCATTTGGCTAACCTGACTGTGAATGGGTGGGACCCAGTTGCGAGTCTGGTTGCACGAGTAAACACCTATTGAGGAGGCATCAGTGACTTACAGAAATCACATTACTTGAGAACTTTCTACAACAGTAGCTAAAATGGACATCACGTACTTCAGAGAAAAAATAGCATAACGTTCCACACTACTTCAAGCAAAATGTTAGGAAGAAAACTCCAAACAATGCGGAAAAGAGCGATAACTGTTAGCAGACATGAAAAGCGATTTTTATGAAAAATTGTTTTAAGAAAGATTTTATAAATTTCAACAAACAGTGACACTGGCTTCTCGATCAAAGAAAGTTCTCTTATAAGGAAACGGTTTTTTTCATTTCAAATGAAAATTTAGAAGATTTTTATATCCATTACAATTTAATTTTAATAATTATATGTTATGTTTATAGTATAGCTATGTAGAAAAAAGACGTCAGTTTCTACTAACGCTAGGAGAATATGAATTAAAGAGTGAAAAATTGTTTTAAGAAAGATTTTATAAATTTCAACAAACAGTGACACTGGTTGCTCGATCAATGAAAGTTTTCTTCTGAGGAAACGGCTAATATTACCATTTTCTTCATTTCAAATGAAAATTAAGAAGATTTCTGATCTCCATTAAAAATTAATTTTAATAATTATATGTTATGCTTATAGTTTAGCTATGTAGAAAAAAGGCGTCAGTTTCAACTGACGCCAGGAGAATATGAATTAAAGAGTGACAGGAAAAGAAAAACGGGTAGTAAAGTCAAGCTACATTCAATAGCAAAAAAAAAAATGGGAATATTCGAGAAGCATGTGATCAACCAACTTCCTTGAGGTACATGGTCCGGGATAGAGAGAATACATAAAATACAACTCACTGGAAGAAAATTCACTGAATAAGTCTGTTTTTTTGAAGATTACAGAAAAACATGAGTTTGCAGTTAACGATGGAAAAAATAGAAAAAACCGACAAAATGGCGACATATGAATGAAGAAATAAAATACTCGAGAAGAAAAGGAAAATTTAACAAATATCCTCCTGGTTTTATTGACACTTAATATTTCCCCTATCTAATGATCTATATCAGCAACTTCCATACCATTTACCACAAAACGAGCGAACTCCTTGAAATGACTATCAGATTACACGTAGACAGACAAAATAAACTATTATTTAAACAAATTTCACACACAGTAAGTTGAATAAAGAAATAGTATATTCTTACAGAAGTAAAAAACAAGTATAGGAACTTTTGTCAGTTATTTGAATAACATACATATTAAAGGAAATACAACCCAAATTTCTCTTTCTTTCTTTTTCCCTCCCTTATAGTTTTCACACGCTTAGTCCTCAGAAAATAACACTCGTGGGAATAATAGAAAAGGTGAATTAAAAAATACATAACCTAGTCTGCTATATTTAATGAAATATATTTAACCAACCAACATAATATACAGAGCTATTGTTACAGATAACACAATCGAAATGATTTACATAGAAGCAACTGAAACATCCTGTAAAAAAAATTAATAAATACATCACTCAATACAGAAAAATACAAAAACAAAACGCTATCAAAATATATATGGAACCAGAAAGGAAATAACATTACTAACAGAATTAAATGAGAAATAGTAAAAACAAGCACCAACCACAGCAGCAAGAGCAAAAATTGTAAATTATGCCAAGAAAAACTAGCAATGAGCAGCTTTAAAAACCAAAATGAAATATTAAATAAAAGAAACGAGATAATGGGAAAATGTAAACATGCGAACAAGTATCAGCTTTTATGTATAAATAACAATAACAATATAAATATACAAAGACTAATCACGTAAAAAAAAACAGAAAAAAGCTAACAACCAACAAACGATAAGAACAGTCTACAAACACAAACATACACAAGAACACAAACACCCAACCATGCCATAAAAAAGTCTTTAAGCGGTCAAGCACAACAACACGGTAAGAAAAAAGGTCAAACCATTAAGAGAAGCCAACCTAAATGACAAAACACGTCAAACAAAAAAAAGCAATAAAGCGGGCACCTATTCAATAATTCAATACATAGCACTTAACCCTCTAGGGCCATTCGTATCATATTTAATACAGTATGAAAACAAGCCTTGAAAGAAATATTTTCCTGAAAAATTTTTTAAGAGAAATATTTTATAAATTTCAAATGAAAGCAGTACTGACTGCTCAGTCAATGAATACCAAATGTTCCTTATAGGGAAATACCAAATGTTTCCTTATAGGGAAATACTGTATCAAATATGATACGAATGGTCCTAGAGGGCTAAGTAGACACCCACTCACACGTACATTAAAACCACTAAATAAAACCTTTAAAAAAAATCAAAGATCTGCACAAGAAAATCAACCAATCTCAAGCAGTACTGCTCTTAGAAAATATCAAATAACACTTGGCTTCTTATAAATAGAAAAGGTAACCTGGACCCAGTAGCAGAGGGAAAAGCCCCAATGAGAGAAAACGTCATAACGGTTTCCTCACGAAACTTCGAAGTCTGCATGAACCTGCTAAGTTAAAATGACAAATTCTTTGCACTAAAACTATATATATATAAATTTACACGCACATATACACTAACATGCTTTATTGAAATTAGATTTGATTATACGTTTTGCCTTTGTAGGCTTCATCAGATAAAAAATAGAAAGAAATATCTATGAATGAATGATTTTTTTAAAGCCGTTAACATTACTTTCGATACTAACGAAACATTATAAAAGATATAAAATATATTATAACAATATATTATAAAAAATATTAACAGCTTTTTAAAAGTCACTCATTTTCATTCTTTCATCTTGAGTAAACCCAGCATAAGGAAAACGTACTAATGATTCCTTATTTAAGCACACACACACACACACACACACACACACACACACACACACACACACACACACACACACACCACAGACTCAGTATGACGCAAAGTAGAATAAGATCAAGAAACATAATATAACACCCTATATATATCATAACTGATATATAGGATGTGATGTATATACGTGATGCGATATATATCATTAGTGATATATAGGACATGATGTATATACGTGATGCGATATATATCATGTTATATATAGGATGTGATGTATATATGTGATGCGATATACATCATGTTATATATAGGACGTGATGTATATATGTGATGCGATATATATCATGTTATATATAGGATGTGATGTATATATGTGATGCGATATATATCATGTTATATATAGGACATGATGTATATACGTGATGCGATATATATCATGTTATATATAGGATGTGATGTATATATGTGATGCGATATACATCATGTTATATATAGGACGTGATGTATATATGTGATGCGATATATATCATAAGTGATATATAGGACGTGATGTATATATGTGATGCGATATATATCATAAGTGATATATAGGACATGATGTATATACGTGATGCGATATATATCATGTTATATATAGGACGTGATGTATATATATATGATGCGATATATATCATAAATGATATATAGGATGTGGCGTATATATGTGATGCGATATATATCATAAGTGATATATAGGATGTGGTGTATATATGTGATGCGATATATATAAGTGATATTTAGGACGTGATGTATATATGTGATGCGATATATATCATAAGTGATATATAGGGTGTGATGGATGAATTGTCTAAATTACGCAAAAATTTAAATAAAAATTGACATCTCAGTTAAACATACAAAAAGCAAAATTATACGAAAATATCTTGATTTACTAAAGATTAAATCTATCTAATAAAATTGTTATTGGCTTCAACCACGGCCTAGAGATGACTACAGAATCTCCTGCATCTGTTCTGGGCGGTTTCCTTGTTTAAGTTGGTGCATACTGCCATAATTCTTGCCTTTAGTTCATCTTTGTTACTAAAAAAAGGATTTTTGTTGGTCTCTCGCTCAACTGCGCCTCTACACTTAACAGTTAGGTGGCCAGATGTAAGGAGTAATGTGGTCGTAGATATTGTGAGACTGTCATGACTGGGTTCTCCTGCTTGTAGGGCATGGTGCAGAGACCTGTTGTCAAACATAGGAGTTTCCGGCAACCAATCTAAGACCCAAAGAAGCACTACTTCCTAGAGACGCTTGATGTAGAACACCCTGTTGGGTCTGAGACCCAAATGGAAGATGAATGGAGGTAAAATGTTGTCATCACTAGTGATAACTCCACACACCATGTTGTTGATTGGATATGTCGTTCAACTCTTTTCATATTCTCTGAAATGTGCTCAGATTGACACCTAAACATTGTGAAATTTTTGTGCTTGAGTTTCCGGCGTGAATGCTAAGCAGTACAGCCTGACGTTACAAATTTCTGGTGGAGTAAATTGCATCAAGGTGCATTTTTACTAATAAGCGATGAACTAACTGTTCGAAATCGAAAGCGACGCTTATTTGCACGAATTAAAAATGGGGACAATTGAACCATCTCACCTTGTGTGTGTATTATATATAAAAATGCAAATAATATTAAAGAAAGTTTTTTCAATTAATGTTATTGACTATTCAAATTTTAAAATAATCATTATCATATAAAAGAAAATACCCGTTAGAAATTGTCCAAACTTCATTTGGAAGAAATATGGTCCAAGTCTTGACAATAATATTTGGCGGAATGTTTCCTTATTTAAGAAAGATTATTTGTAAATTGAAAAAAAAAGTTTATTTAATCAACACAAATCGTTTCTCTTTAATAACATTTACTTTACAGAATATTTGCTGCCTAAATATGCACAATCTCCTCTGCAGGTCCAGTTCTTTTATAGCGAAACCAGTAAAATGTAATCGCAACTTCTACTCCACAGCTTCTTTTCTCTCACTTCCCGCCTGTGGAATTTCCTCCCGTATACTTGCTTCCTCTACAGCTACAATCTCCAAGAATTTAAATGTAAGGACAATTGTCAATTTCTATCTCTCGGACTCGCATCCTTTCACTCATGTTCTTTTCTCCGTTCACTCTACTCTCATCACACCAGTATATTTCATCCTTACCCACTTCCTGAATCCCCAAATAACTTGTTCGTCTTTCTAATCACTTCCCTCCTATGTAATCCCCTGCATAAGAGTAGCAGTTAAACTGCCTTGCTTGGGGTGAAATGATTAATATATATACATACTGAGCTCTCTGGAGAAGAAAATTTTAAAAACAGTTTCCACTTCTGCTATATGCGTGACTCTTCAGAAATGAATTGAGTTCTCTCGGTGCCTGGCGTGTATATACACTGCTTATATACAACGCGTTAAAATTTCCCTTCTCGGATTCCATGCGTCGATGGCTTAGGGAGTAGCTACTCCGACTAACACCAAATCGGTCGAGTTTCGATCCCGGCCAGAAGCAAGTGGATTCGTCTATCCACACTGATGAGCCGCGATGCAGCAAAACAGGCTTGTATGTGAATGACAAATATATATATATATATATATATATATATATATATATATATATATGCTGTTAAATATAAGAGACAATGAATGTCTATTATGTTTAATCATGAGCCGTTCTAAACGTCGTACTTTTGCTTTAATTTCAGTTGAAAATAAAGACGAAAATTCTCCAACATTTGGATAATTATTTATTGATTTTCTTCTAAGCTTTCGTAAATTAAGAACTGCCTTTATTTTTGGTAACTATTGCCGTTGCCAAGCGGAGTTTTATGTCAACACAAAATAAAATCGTCGGTGATGGTGGATGTTATAATTTTTCAGTCTAAACAACCTCTCTGAAGATGGCTCATGTGAGCCGAAAGCTTAGAAGAAAATCAATAAATAATTATCCAAATGTTGGAGAATTTCTGTCTTTAATTTCATCTGAAATTAAAGCAAAAATGCGACGTTTAGAGTGGCTCATGATTAGCATAATAGACATTCATTGTCTCTTATATTTAACAGCATATGTTTAGAAAATTACTTGCTGCCTCGATACACTATATATATATATATATATATATATATATATGAGTGTGTGTGAGGGAGGATAAGGTTTTTATTCTGTGTTTTATATGTATCTAACCATCTGTCTAAAATTGTGGAAATCATAATAAAGTATATCTTTTCAAGTTTAAATATTGCTTTAAATTGTAACCGAATTCATTATGTATCAGAACGTGTTTGGTCAATTTGCATTTAAAATAAGCTCTTTAGATAACTGTACTCTGAGCGAAAAAAATTGTTTCAACTGAGACTATGTATATATACTTATTTATAAATGTAACTTTGTCTGTGTGTGTGTCCGTTACCTATAGACACCGAAACGACTGAACCGAATTTCTTGAAAATTTATAATTTTGTACTATAAGTGTCTGCCAGTGTTCTTAGCTAGGTTTTGTGTCGAAGTACATCCGATAAATATTGAAAATCGATAATCGAAAAAATCGGGTTATAGAAGGAGTGGTCCGATTTTAATCAAATTTCATACACTCATGGACAAAACATAAAAAACGATATTCGGAAGTTTCAAGGTTGCAGTTCTTACAATCGTGCAGAAAATCGATAATATATATATATATATATATATATATATATATATATATATATATATATATAAGGCAAGATGTTTGTGTTTGTGTCTGTTTATCTGCCTGTATGTTTGTATTTTTTTCAGCCCTTTTATTTTAGTTTTTGCTTCGGGTTTGGCTTTCAGTAGGTATAATTGTAGTTCTTAGTCTCAGCCATCATACCATTTACTCAGAGGACTTATTTAGCCTTCAAAATTCAGTTTACGACAAAAAAACTTATTTGATATCGATACCAGGAAATCAAAATTTGACTTACATCCATTCATTTTTCTTTCAGTCTACGGTTTCGCTTTAACTGGAAACAATTATTGCTTTTTAGTATTTCGTGCCAACGTCCAAAGAGTCTGAGCTCCAGGACCATGGATTAGTTTTAAAGTTTCATTACACCCGAGCAACGCCGGGCTATACTGCTAGTATACATATATATAATTCTTTTACCATTTCGTGTGACTTTCCTTAACCTAAACCTATGGTTACTGACATAACTTTCCTAAGGACAACTTGTGGATACTAAAGCTTAACCGGAAATGACGTGGATACACTATAAAGAAAGATCATGCTGGTCGAGATAAGATCTGAAAAAGATCTAAAATCCGTTAAGAAATCCTTTCAACGTCGCTGTAACAGCGTGTCATCCGATGCCGTCGAAAATTGATTTTCTTCTATGACTTTCAATTTTCTTAAGAAATTTGTACATTTCTTGGTTTCATATTCTTTGAATTTCTTCATCTACTTCCCGCGTGCACGCATGCGCGCATTATATATATATATATATATATATGACACGGTGACGCATTGCAAAAGGGATTTTTCTAATTTTTCAGGAAATCTACTACTTAAAGTAAATAGAAGATATAAGTAAAGAACAAAAGATGTGTGGAAAAGTAGATGAAGAAATTCAAAGAAAATGAAACCAAGAAATGTACAAAATTTCTTAAACTCGAAATTCATAGGAGAAAATAAATTGTCGACGGCATCGGATGACACGCTGTTACAGCGACGTTGAAAGGATTTCTTAACGGATTTTAGATCTTTTTCAAATCTTATCTCGAACAGCATGATCTTCCTTTTTAGTGTAACACGTCATTTTCCGGCTAAGCTTTAGTATCCACAAGTTGTCCTTAGGAAAGTTATGTCAGCAGCTACAGATTTAGGTTCGCAAATAGTAAAAGCAACTTATTTCATAAGTATATATATATATATATATATATAAAAAGTAAAAATTAATAATTAATAATTTAATAATAAATTAAAAAAAGGATTAATTCAATGATGTTGAATGACTATTTCGATATGAAGACCCCGACGGGGGATAACACATCACCTTAGCAACAGAAAAATCCTTTCAGAAACTCATATCGAAATGGTCATTCAGCATCATTGAATTAATCCTTTTTTGATTTATATTTGCTCTGTAATATTTTATTACATGGAGCCCTCTTCCTGTATCATTTTTTAATATTAAAATAAAATTTTTAATATTAATTAGGATCGGGTTTTTGGAATTTACCTTCCTGCTTTTTTCGCTTGGATTAAAGTATCTGAATTAAAATATATATATAGATATATATATATATATATATATGTGTGTGTGTGTGTGTGTGTGTGTGTGTGTGTGTGTGTGTGTGTGTGTGTAAAAATATACTCAGTTATGATCTGAGATTAAGGACAGGATGGTTAAATAAAATAAAGACAAGAGGAAAACTGTATTTTAGTTCGCCTACGTGTTTCGTCCTGTGATAGACTTTATCAAAGTAAAAAGACGAAATGAGCTTTATTCTAAATTCAGTCAGTTAAGTGGCATACATGAAACACGCTTGGGCGATCATGTCTCGAAAGACATGGCTGCTTTCTGCGGTAGGCTGGTTGCCAGCAAGGGCTATAGAACCCAATCTGTCCTGTTATTTAACCCATCACTGGAAGGAAGAGACGGATTAATACCTTTCCCAAGGGTATTTGTGCGTAAGTGAATGCAATGGATTCAGCTAAATTACGTATCTATAAACAAACAGTGTTGGCAACCACAAAGACGCTCGCAAATCATTTCAAAAGATTGACAGAATATTTTAGTTTTTAGAATTTCTTCATGTGTAGTGCAAAGTCACGAGATATTAATATATATATATATTAAACCATTCATTTAAGAACCATCACATCACTTGAAAAGACACAAAAGTGTTGAAACAATATGGCTACGTTTGTAGTGATGTTGTAACATATCCATGTTTTAATTTATGAATAAATAACATTATATATATATATATATATATATATATATATATATATATATATATATATATATATATATATATATGTAAAATTATCTCTGTAGTTATTGTCAGTTGCTTTTTACATTCCTTATTTCCAGCTAAAAGGAAACGATCAAATGCTGGAAAAATTAAATAAATTAAAATCTTACTTTTCGGGTTTTTTTTAATGAAACATGCTTAAAAGAAAGGTTGATGTCCAAATATATATTAATTGAATTAAACGACCCGGCTGCCAACAAGGAACATAACTCCAGACTTTCCGGAAAAACCTCATGGAACAACAACTGCCAATAGTTTAAAAAAAATGCTGAACATTTTTACATTCATTATAGAATACTAGAAAAATTGAATAAAAAATTAATAAAACCTTTCTTGTTGGTCGTTTTTAATAATAATTCTCCGAAACTTTAATAAAAGTGAAACATGTTAGATTGATAAACGTTGCTTATTTACTCTTTCTTATCACATAGATATATAGGGTGCGACAGAAATACATCTCACATTTTAAAGTTTAGCAAAATGACCATGTAAAAAGCTATTTAAAATATTTCGCTGTTTAAACAAAAGGCTATAATTCTGTTTCATTTCAAGACACACTCTAAATGGTGGATTCTATTCACCAAGCGGTTTTGTAAACGAAGTTTTCTATCACCTGGAAGTTCGTACCCTTCTAAGTCTTCCAGGTGACTTTCTTTTAAGTGTCAAACATGTAGACCTTAAATTCACAACCCATAGCAGTATCGATTTTCGATCCGGATTAACATTTCTACGTAACATGAGATGAACACAAAAGTTTCTGTATTCCAATTGCAGAATCACCGTTCTTACAAAAAAAAAAAAAAAAAACAATTAAAAACAAAATCTTAAAATAGCAAATCCATGGTGTACACCATTCTAAGCCGACGATATCTGAAAAAAGCATTAAGACATTAACTAGATGAACACACAATTGCCACCTACTAATTTCAGTCCCAACACACAGTTAGCAGTTCAAAATATGAAGATTTGTCTGTCGTATCATATATATATTTATATATAAATATGTTTCGCTGAGTATGGCAATTATTTTGTAATCTTTATTTTCCTTAGACTCTTTTGTTTTTGTTCTTGGCTTTTTCTTTTTTTACTTCTTTCTTTCTTCTTTTTTACTTCTTTTTTCACTTCTTTTTTCTTCTTTTTTTCTTCTTTTTTAACTTCTGTTTTTTACCTTTTTATTTTTCCTTTTTTTACTTTTTCTTTCTTTCACTTTTTCTGTTTTTACTTCTTTTTTTACTTCTTTTTTTACTTTTTTCTTTTTTTTTTTCTTTAATGGGCACTAAATATAGAATGGGTCTCTTGTAACAATAGTCCCAGGCGCTTCTGGTTAATATGTTCGCTATTTTCAAGGAGATTGTTAGTTGTTTTTGTTAGTATGTTTTCTTTTTATTTTGTGCGAGAGAAGTAGTAATTTTATTCTCGACTTTCTAAGTATTCACAACAGCCAAGATGTCTTCCCGTCTTTCAAGACAAGTGCAGATCTCTCCACTTCCAATATATCTTCAAATGTTTTTGTATTTCTATTTTTTATTTTTTTTATAACTAGATGTCAGTAGTTCCCATTCAGCTTGAAAATGAAGATATTCGCCGAAAGCGCTGGAGACTTCTCACTACAGATTCTACACACACCGCGTCCTCAGAAAGGGAAAATAATGAGAACGCTAGAAAAATTGAATTAAAAACATAGATAATATTCCGAGTGTACTAGATTCAGTGAAACTCCATTATAATGACAATTCCCTAAGCTTTCTTGTTATTGTCATGTATACAGTATAAGCCGGATTATAAGAGACCCGGGTATAAGAGAGATTTTGTCTGGTCCCAAACTAGAGCCTGTGGTAATGTACATAAAATAGACCAAACCCTGATATAAGATAACTTTTATCCGGTCCCGACAACTCTCTTATATCAGGGTTACACTGCATTTGTAATTGTGTCAGATTCTCTTTCAGCTCTACATACACACACACACACACGCACACGCACGCACACACGCACACACACGCATGCACACACGCGCACACACACACACGCACACACACACACACACACACACAAGCACGCACACAAGCACGCACACACACACACACACACACACGCACGCACACACGCACACACGCATGCACACACACGCACACACACACACACGCACGCACACACACACACACACACGCACACAAGCACGCACACACACACACACACACAAAGGGAAAACTATTCTTTAGCGATGCGTTTCGTACTCTGATTTTTGCATTGATAAGGAAGTTTTATTTTTGTCTTTTTACAGAGATATTTTATACATATCTTGAATTTTTTCACATTTATGTATAGAACAGGAATGAGATTCCAACGGAATGGTAAAAACATTAGACAACTGGAATTCTCATTAGTGATGATTAGAAGTCTTAAAAGCCTAAACTTCTGGTGAAAGTTAAATCACCCATTTCTTAATAATAATGGGTTATATTATTTTTTCAAAACAAAGGTTTATTTATTAGAATGTGTATTTACAAGAATAAATATGAAAACATTTTCTATAAATTTATAAACACCTACAAAATTTTTAAAATATATAAATGAAATTATAATGAAATAGTTATTTACCATTTTATAAAGTTTGAATTGATTGGCAGTTAACTAACGTTCTGGCAATCGTCACAATAAACAATCTAATAATGTCTATTATTTTCGTCAACAACAAAAACATGTACGAATTCATGCTTATATTTAGGTTTTATTACAATTCTAGCCATCATTATATAATTTTTTTAACGAATATTGCCGATGAGTGATTTTTTTCTTTTCTTTTTTTAAGAGCGAAAGTCTCATATTGTCGAATTTAACCCTCTAGGGCCATTCGTATCATATTTGATACAGTATGAAAACAAGCCTTGAAAGAAATATTTTCCTGAAAAATTTTTTAAGAGAAATATTTTATAAATTTCAAATGAAAGCAGTACTGACTGCTCAGTCAATGAATACCAAATGTTTCCTTATAGGGAAATACCAAATGTTTCCTTATAGGGAAATACTGTATCAAATATGATACGAATGGCCCTAGAGGGTTAATTACATCGATATTGTAGCGAACCGGATTTATGATGCAATGACAAGTCAACCATTTGCAACCAGGTTTAAACCCAATTCTCACAGACAATTAATGTCATTTCATCCAGAAGTGGTGTTAAATGACAAGCAAGGGTGAATAAACTTTAAGGGATTGTTATAATTCAAGCTACTAAACAAGGATTAGCGTTATTATCGCTCATTGATACTCATCGTTTCATTTTTACGGAAATATTAATAGATATTTGATAGAAACTGGAAATTATTGACGGATATTTTCAATGATAATTTATACAGGATTGTATTATTATTAATAATAGGTTGTATGATTAATAATAATACAGGGTCTCTTATTATTATTAATTAGACAAATTTTAGCAAATGTAGCATCCACACTAAAAACAGCATTAGTTACGAATCGTTATACTCTTTAAAAAACTATAAGAAAAGGAAAACCCTGTGCGTTGTGCAATAACCTTAGTCAAGATAATTCCATCACAAATTCTAAGAGAAACATCACCATTTCTTTAAAGAGTTTCCAATTCTACTGATTCCTGCCCATTGAACCACGCATGGCTTGATTTAATGGACATAGTGTGAAAAACAACAGTGTTTGCAGAACATTTCATTAAAAAATGGCTGTAAATAGGCATCTTTTGATAAAAGAAATACACATGATCTACCGACCTGTCGACTCTTAAAACGCATAAGTTTGAGTTTTGTTTAATGGCATATCAACCCCTATGGGTTATTTAATGCCAAAAAGGTAAGGTTTTAAGATTTTTTTAAATGATCGGTTATCATGAAAAGGTTGATTTAGTCAGATTCTAATGAATTTTTTTTTTGTTTTTATTCTTTTTTATTTTAGAAATCTGAAAATGACTTCTAGTTTTGTATTCAAAAATGTTTTGCTGAGAATAATTTTTTCCTTCAAAAATGTGTTATGGTAATACTTTTTCTTCAAAAATGTGTTGTTGGTAATATTTTTCCTTCAAAAATGTATATTTTTCTATAAAAGTCTATTTTTATGCATATATTTCTATAAAAGTGTATTTTTCTACTTTTATAGTGTTTTGACTCCAATTTGGGAGTTCACTATTTGTCCATAGCTGAGACCCTAACAGGTGCTACCACTCCGGGTCAGGGTGGACCTGGAAACAGCAGTAATTAAGAGGTGGTTCCATGCTCCTCCCAATCTCCCAATCAGAGCCCTTTCTGCCGGATGCAGTTTACCATCATGCCCAGGAGGCTGGTTATGTAAAACATTTACTAACCTCCCGTCTAGGAGAATGAACAGAATTTTTTTTTTTTTATAAGCGTTTCACCCCGAGCAAGGCATTTCACTACCACTACTGCGCAGGGGGCTACATAGAGTGGAGAAAGGATGATTAAATATAGGAAATGTCAGAGGGATTCAACAGAGATCACCCTAGCTAGATGGAGGTGTTCGCTGACATAGATACCGAGCCCATGCATATGGACATTGGAGTCCTTCCTGATGAGGGGAAGGTAACCAGGAACGTAAAACTCAGAGGAGGTGATAGAAGGGCCATGGTTAGTTTCGTAGAGAGCTAAGATATCAGGTGAGTTAATTTGATAGAATGATTCTACGCTGTAAAATTTAGTGCGGATACCTCGTATTTTTGCAAAGGAGACGCAGTTCTTGTTCTTGTTCTGTTTATTATTGTTGCTCCTCTTATTGTTGATTTTATTTATCCTATTCTTATTTGTTGTTTTTCTTATTATCTAAAGTTTTTTTATAAATAGAACCGTCTCTGTGTATGTCTGTGTATGTGTGTTCGTTATCTATAGATTCCGAAACGGCTGAACCGATTTTCTTGAAAATTTACGCAGTTGTACTATAAGTGTCTGCGAGTGTTCTTAGCTAGGTTTTGTGTCGAGGTACCCCTGATAAATATCGAAAATCGATAATCGAAAAAATCGGGTTATAGAAGGAGTGGTCCGATTTTAATCAAATTTGATATTCATAGACAAAGACATAAACGATATTCAGAAGTTTCAAGGTTTCAGTTCTTACAATAGTGCAGAAAATCGATAATATACATATATCAAAAGCAAGATGCTTGTGTGTGTGTCTGTTTATCTGCCTGTATGACTGTATTTTTTTCAGCCCTTTTATTTTAGTTTTTGCTTCGGGTTTGGCTCTAAGTAGGTATAATTGTAGTTCTTAGTCTCAGCCATGATACCATTTACTCAGGACTTATTTAGTTTTCAAAATTCAGTTTACGACGAAAAGACTTATTTGATATCGATAGCAGGAAATCAAAATCTGACTTACATCCATTCATTTTTTTAAATCTACGGTTTCGCTTTAACTGGAAACAATTATTGCTTTTTAGTATTTCGTGCCAACGTTCAAAGAGTCTGAGCTCCAGGACCATGCATTAGTTTTAAAGCTTTTATTACACCCGAGCAACGCCGGACTATACTGCTAGTTGTTCATATTTTTCTTATATCATTGTTTTCATTGTCCTTCTGCCTATTATTGTTTTTGATTTTCTTATACTTATTGTTTTTCTTGTTATTTTTGTTATTCTGCCTATTGTCATTATTTTTCTTATTACTGTTCTTAGTATCAGTATTTTTATTGTTCGTATTGTTATTCTTATTGCTAGTTATTATTAATAATACTGGGTTTTATTATTATTACTGGATTTTACAGTAGACGTTCAAGTTTTAAACAAATACATTAACACATTTCTAATAGAAGCTGGCAATTAATAGAGAATTATAATTAATACTGGGATATATTATTATTATGTCATTTTTGATCATATTTTCAATTTCTGCTATGGTCGCACTACCAACCAAGTCTACGGTAAGACCTAGGGCAGGTCGTGGCATGTTGTTATAGCTCCATTTCACGTGTTTTTTTTTCTATCTTCCCTATCATCCCTAGTGTTACATAGACAAAGTTTTCCTTAGTGTGTGGGCTGTACTTAATAAGACAATTTTTTTCTATATCTCTTAAGCTGGGGTTTCCAGGGATTCTTTCAATGTGTTGTTTTGTTCCATTTTTTATCATTCCAAGTGCAACTACTATCACTGGCACAACTCTTCTTGTTTTCAATTTCCACATTTTTTCTATTTCAATTTCCAGATCTTTATATTTTGACAGTTTTTCCAATTCCTTGGTTGCTATGTTACAATCCGCTGGACAAGCCATATCAATTATAATTAATACTGGGATATATTATTATTATTATTATTATTATTATTATTACTTGATTTTACAGTGGACGTTCATTTTTAACAAATACCCTAACGTTTTTAACCCTACTTAACAATCTTATTAATTACACGTTTAGTTTTGAGTCCGATTCGGCACCAAAACCTCTATTTCGTACCTTTTTTCTTTAAATTTCCATTAACAAATTTCACAACACAACCTGCATATTTTTAAATGAAAATTGACAAGAAATTAAATTGTGAATGGTAAAAAATTAATGCAATCTTGACTGACAGAAACTGGCGATTATACATATGGATTCATTTCAAGTTTCTATTCAATCAGAAAACACTAACAAGTGTTTAAATGTAGAAAGACAATTTGAATTTCTCTGGAGAAATACACTTTACATTGAAAAGACTGTTACTGGTCAGAAATCAATAATTTTTTTTATCAATAGTATATGAATATACGCATAATTTAAATGCATTTCTAAGTTTTTTTTTTACTATGATTTTGTTTGTTTGTATGGCATAACAACCTCGGCGGATCATTTATTGATTGCTGGTAATACATTTTTCTTTCAACAATTTATTGTTGTTTTTATATAAGTTTTGTGTCTAGTAATACTTTTTTCCTTTTCGAGTATCAAGATTTATTGGGATTTGTTTCTAAGGGTAGGGTCTCCAAGTTCTACCCTTGTTATTTAACCCATAACTGGAGGAAAGAAACGGATTAATACCTTTCCCAACGGTACCAGTACTTAAGTGAATGCAGGGTATTCAACTGGAATTCGAACTCGGCTCGCCGATTTCTCGTTCCGAGCCGGTATCCACTGCACAACGCACATCCGTCACTAAACGCTTACAGCACCTGGTATTCTCAAGCGGTCACCCATCTAGGTACTGACCAGGCTCAACGTTGCTTAACTTCGATAATCGAGCGAGAACCGGTGTATTCAACATGATATGGCCGGAAGCCTTTTTTATTATGAAATTGTGTATAAAGTTAGGAGCAATGTTTTTGTCAGTAGCCAGGAATTCAAATATTACTGCAGGACAAAGTTATACGCACAATATTATTTGCCTTATGACCGGGTGTGCTTGTAGGATAGCTATGCAACTGAGTACCTATTTTCCTCAATATATATGGGTTAAAGGCCAGAAAATTATCGTAATATTCCACGGGTAAAGACAACTAACATCAATCGTCCTTCTCTGATCAAACCACAGCCGATGTACTTCAATTTGAAAGCTCACCCTTTTTTTATCCCGAAAACGTGGACGTTGATTCAATGTGGAAATGGCTACCGTTAACTGTGGAAAGGGCTACCGTTAACTGTGGAAATGGCTACCGTTAACTGTGGAAAGGGCTACCGTTAACTGTGGAAAGGGCTACCGTTAACTGTGGAAATGGCTACCGTTAACTTCAGTCTAGGAAGCTATCTGATCGAAGTTACACAACGTTGAGCTTGGTCAGTATCTAAATAAATGACCGCTTGTGTAGACTGGGTGCTGAAAGCTTGGATCTACTGTGGTGTGATGGTTAATGGCACCGAATTATTAATAATAGTGACTGCTAACGGTCATGTCACGTTGAATACACCGGTTCCCGCTCGATCACCGAAGTTAAGCAACGTTGAGCCTGGTCAGTACTTACGTGGGTGACCACTTGGGAATACCAGGTGCTGTTAGCGTTCACGGATGTGCGTTGTGGTGCGGTGGATGTCGGCTTGGAGGGGGAAATCGGTGAGCCGAGTTCCAATTTCAGTTGAGCACACTGCACTCACTTGCGCACTGGTACCCTTGGGAAAGGTATTAATCCGTCCGTTCCCTCCAGTTATGGGTTAAATAACAGGGTAGGACTTGGGACCCTGCCCTTAAACAAATCCCAATGAGACTTGCTCCGTCAGGGAGGAAGCCCGCTCAACCCGACTAGGGTGAATGCGACATACATATATATACATATACATATAATTATTAATAAGAGAGCCGAGTTTTAATTTCGTAAATGGCATTGTAAATGGCATTGGGAAAAATAGTAATTCACCTCTTCTCCGCCCCCCCCCCCCCCAATTCTATAAGTAAATGAAAATTGTTATCGGTAAATCATTATCTCAACAAAAAGAAAATTCTTACAACGTAAAAATATCTTTTGGCTTTAAATAACCTGCAAAGGGTTGATAAACCATAGAAAATTGAATCCAGCAATTTATCAAATGCCACCACTGCACGATGCAGTCTAGTTTACCACATTGTGTTAGATGATCTACAAGAGTTTTTGTGCGCCTTTTTGGCAGTTTTTGTTTTTAATCCTGCTAGGTGTCTAGCTACACACATGGATAGAAAGGCCTGGTGGGGGAACCAGTTTTGTTGCCGATGATGCGACTTTCTGAATGTTACGTCGTACCTGTAGCAATCAAAGGGTGACACAATGTATAATATCAGCGCATTTCAAAAATATTTTACACGAGTAAAAACCTTGCCGAGTATTGCTAGCGACTCTAGTTCTTTAAAAAAGTCTGTATAAATTCTGAACACAGAGCGGCACTTGGAAACTATTGGCCATGTGAGAATGTTGCCGCCGATGACGAATCAGATTAACAGGGCACTACCGAACCGTTGCATTGCAATAGTTCCGCTGCTCAACCAATCATTAAATAAGTCGCACAGCGTCTGCATCCCACGTGGTTTGTACTGGTCTACCAATAAGAGCCCATTATAGAAACCAGGTAAGTTATTACCTGGTTTAGAGAGCACTACCGTTGTATCGTGGGAGACTGGCGCCTGATCAAATGAGTCATATACTCACTCTGTGGGTTTCGAAATAGACTGCGAGAGAGAGAGAGAGGTTTCGAAACTTTGAATATTTCTTGTTAGCTGTTACATACACAGACTTTGTTGCAGTCTATTTGCATTCCACTTCTACTCACCATGTGCTTATGTGAAAGAAGGGGGCGAAAGTACATCTTATTTCCTGCAATTATTTGGCGCTTCACCTTAAATTTTATTCTAAAATATTCACGAATTATTTACCTTCAATGTATTGCTATAAAATTTATTTTATATTTATTTGTAAATTTCGTGTTGTGTTCAGTTATTGAGCATTATTTTAAGCATATAAAATATATATATATATATATATATATATATATATATATATATATATATATCGGAAAGTTCTGCAGATTTAGGAAATGACTTAACGACCAGCATATTTAATTTATTTGTTTGAACAGTAAGTAAATCGATACTGGCATTTGAGTAAATATTCTGTTTTAATTACAGTATATAACTGTACCGGCTTGAATTTTTTTTGTTTTGTTTTGTTTTTTTGCGGGGGGAAAAATTTTATGAAAATGTCCTGCTGAATGATAGATACTTTAATTACAAATTTTCTCAAAAAATATTTGTGTGTGTGTGTGTGTGTGTGTTCAGTTTTTAATCAAACAGTCAGTCAGTTAAGAGCCATAGGTGAAACACGCTTGGGCGATCATGTCTCGAAAGACGGGGCAGAAGATTATCCCGCAGTAGGTTGCCATTGCTTCCTGCGAATCAAACAGTATATCTACTCAAATACGAGTATGTATTATAAATAATATCCAAATAAAGAAAGTACATATGGCAGAAAGTAAAACTTAGTTGATGCGATTCGTCCTCTGATAGACTTTATGAACGTAAGTGTAAAGGATTTGTTTTACAAGTATTTAAAATGTTGCTAGTTTTATAGATTTTTTTAAAACATTTATAAAGTCATATATTGGTTTGTGAAATTCGTAATATTTGAAAAACTCAGAGCGCAGATATGTATTTTGATAAAATTTGATAGTGGTGTTCAAGGATTTTACGTCTAAAAGTGTCAGTTTTAATTTTGTCTTAATTCATATTGTTGACTAGCAGTATAGCCCGGCGTTGCTTGGGTGTAATGAAAGCTTTAAAACTAATCCATGGTCCTGGAACTCAGGCACTTTGGACGTTGGCACGAAAGACTAAAAAGCAATATTTGTTTCCAGTTTAAGCGAAACCGTAGACTGAAAGAAAAATGAATGGATGTAAGTCAAATTTTGATTTCCTGGTATTGATATCAATAAGTTTTTTCGTCGTAAACTGAATTTTGAAAACTAAATAAGTCCTCTGAGTAAATGGTATCATGGCCGAAACTAAGAACTACAATTATGCCTACTTAGAGCCAAACCCGAAGCAAAAACTAAAATAAAAGGGCTGAAAAAAAATACAGACATACAGGCAGATAAACAGACACACACAAAACATCTTGCCTTTTATACAGATATATATTATCGATTTTCTGCAGTATTGTAAGAACTGAAACCTTGAAACTTCTGAATATCGTTTCTTATGTCTTTGTCTATGAGTGTATTAAATTTGATTAAAATCGGACCACTCCTTCTATAACCCGATTTTTTTCGATTATCGATTTTCGATATTTATCGGGGGTACCTTGACACAAAACCTAGCTAAGAACACTCTCAGACGCTTATAGTACAACTGTGTAAATTTTCAAGAAAATCTGTTCAGCCGTTTTGGAGTCTTTAGGTAATGGACACGCACACACAAAGACACACACACAGACAAAGTTCCATTTATAAATATGTTTAGATTTACTAGGTAACTCCACTTATTTTCGATACCTATGTTTTAAATAAATTGTAATACTTAAAAACGTTTTCATGAAGCTTTCAATTTAGCTTTAATTGAAAGCCTAAAGATTACATTTACTAATTCCAGGAAGCAAAATACCCCGGTGTATTTCAAACCGAAATTATATTGATTGTAATCTAGAATTTTCAGGTTTGTCAAGAAAATTCACTTTTTTCGTCGATTCTCGGTTTTAAAAATCTAGCAAAAATAAAATATGTATCACTGATACAATATTCTTGTAAAATTAGTAAATTTAAAGTTACCTTTTTCTGATTTGAAACTGGTGTTAGTTTCCTACTGCTTGAAATGTAATATAAAAGCGTTTCTTTATCATGTTAGTCCTGTTATCTGGAATGACTTACCATCAAGAACCTGTCAAATAAAAGCTAAGTATGGTACACCAGAATTGACAAATATATATAAATTAAACGAACGTTTTGTTTTTATTTTTAAGTACATAGTAAAATTCAAAATTTAACGCAATATTTTTAGAATTATCTAATATTTTAATTTTTGTTAGTTTAGTTTTATAACTTTGAAGATGCTTTCTGAAAAAGTAAAAATTAAAATAATATAAAACTTTCTTTTAAATTACTTTTACAATTTAATAACAGAGAATGAAGTTATATAACATAACATAGGTAATTCACTAACTTATGAAATATTAATATCTATTTTTCATATTCTTTATTAAGCACCTCCACAAATTGTGAATTTCACAATTACTTTAACAAAACAAGAAAATCAAGAATGAAAACTATATAACTTTAAAATTTGAAGTGATGATTTGCAAACCCGTTGAATTTTGGAACGTATACAGAAAACGTAGAATTGAACTGAAAGAATTGTACATAACCGAAAAAGTTTATATCAGTTTTGTTTTTTCACTGTAAGGGATGCAAATCTTGATATGGCTTTTACGTGGTTCCATATTTAAAAAAGGAAATCTTAAGTAAAAAGAATAATTTCAAAATTATTTTTAAAATTTTAATGAATTAAGCTTTTCAATTTTTTATTTGTAAATATAGTCTTTACTTAATAAATTAATACCCGAAGACACCAAGTGACTGGAAGAAACTTTAAAAGATGTTTGAAACTTTATAAGTCATCATAATTGACAAAGAAACAAATGAAAACAATTCTTAAAGAAACTTTTTATTTATCGATTTTTTTTCTTCAGAATATGATATCCTTAATATATATTATTTATAAAATCAGGTTTAAAGTAAAAATGGTGTAGTTTTAATGCATTTATTATTTTACGATTCGGAGCAGATTTTCGAAAAAGTGGTTCCGTAGAAAAAAAAAACATTATTTACATTTCCTAAGAAGTTCTGCGTGTAACTAATAAAAAATTGGGATTAGGGCTCAATTGCTAGAAATTTAATGAAATTAAGTAGAGAGGAGGAAACACACACACACACACATATATATATATATATATATATATATATATATATATATATATATACCAAGATCTTTCTAAAATAATTGCATAAATAATTTCCTTTATTTGTTAATAATTCATAAAAATCAGATAATTAGTTGACTTTTGCAAGAATTTTTAAACTAATGTGTCTTTCGACACAATAAAAAAAAAAGACTTGCGTAGTAACATGTTTGACATAGTAACCTTTAATAAATCTTGTCCTGGGTATGACAATACACTTCATCCAGTAGCATGGCCTCTGATTGGGGATTTTTGAGGAGCATGGAATCACCTCTTAATTGCTATTGTTTCCAGGTCTACCCTGACCCGGGCTGTTAGCACCTGTTAGGGTCCGAAATATGGGCAAAAGGTTTATCCCCAAACTGTGGTCAAAGCACTATGAAAAGTATAAAAGTAGAGCTTTATAGAAAAATATACATTTTTGAATAAAAATTTTACCAGCAATACATGTTTGAATACATCTTCAATTTTCTAAAATAAAAGAATAATAATAATTTTTTCATCAAAATCTGACTAAATCAACGTTCTCACTATAACCGAATATTAAAAAAAATACCTTAAAATCCACATTAAATAACCCGCAGAGGTTGACATGCCATTAAACAAAACTCAAACTCAAATAAATTGGGTGAATCGCTGATATTTCGAACGTGTTAAAAAGGATTAAAAAAAAACTTTGATCTTTCCTCAAAATAACATAAGCATTTTGATGATGAAACTTTGCTTCTATTAAGTTTGACCCCTTTTAACATCATGCTATACAGCCTAATTTTGTTTTGTTTATTTTTCCTCCCCAATTGCGTAGAGATACCTATCTTTTACAAATATATTTTATATATTTTTAGTGGTATCTGAAATTTTAGTGGTATCTGAAATTTTTACACGCACGTATATATATATATATATATTGAAGGAAATGCACTACTGGGATCACATGACCATAAATAATTAGTGTACAAAGAACTCAGACAGAACTCTGAGAGTATTCTTCAGAGATTAACCCAGACGAGCCTCTGCCGAAGAGCAGTCTCTCGTCTTAGTAAAAATAGACATTTCTTTTGCCCGAGCATAAGGGTTCGGATTTCCCACCTTAAATGATTGTGTCACATCTGCCTTGGGCATACACACTAGTGGGTGAGGTAGTAGATATCATTCTGTTGTGCATCATTGAAGTGATTGTTTCTGTGTGGTTTACGCGAGAGAATTATTCTGTGTTATTCGAAGGATTCGTTTAGTATCTTGATTTTATGCGAAGATACCGAAGTATTATAACTCGCTAATAGCGAGTTAACAAAAATTCTCTTCAAAATAGCGTAACGAAAACTAACGTTATAAAAGTGCCATATACGTCACCGTTTTAAGTGTGTGTTATAAAAGTGTCATAAACGTCACCGTTTTAAGTGTGTGTTATAAATGTGTCATATACGTCACCGTTTTAAGTGTGTGTTTCCCCACTGTCGGAATGTTTATGTGAGTGTTTTATGTAATCCTGTAATACTTTTTATTCTTTGTTGAGGTTTACTAACAACTTTAGTTTCTTTTTTTTTTTTTTGCTTTATTGTAAATAAACAATGTATATCTTAATGCGTATTTAATTATTATTGGCCATCACACAAAAATACATGTTTTGATCATATTTCAACGAGAATCTATGGCATTATGGTGTCTGCAGTACAAAGTATACATGTGAATTTTGGAAAAGCAAAATTTTCCGAGCAAATGAGTCAGCACTGATTTTTCTACTTTACTTCAGCTGAAACCATAAAGACTACAATTCGGCATCTACGATTAATTGTAAACTCCTTAATATTTGTCTATATTTCTGACATATGGTATTTATTTACATTATTCGAACTGTTGTCCTCATCCTTTTTGTCATATTCACGATATTTCGACCGCTGTACGCTCCGACCTTTTCTAGGTGACAGGAATTTTAAACCGAAGCCTTTATTTCGATGACTGGGGTAGATTGTTCTCGTTCCAAGAGTCATACCACTTTTGGATGTTAAACAGAAATAGCTAAGTTTTTGTTCGCCACTACTGTCACCAGGTATCCATAATATTTACAATGGCTGGGAGTATGTGCCAGGGCTATAAAGCAGTTTCAGAATGCGATTTGTCTTCCTTGTAGGCTGGTTGCCAACACAGCAAGAAAACTCTTGCTATTTAATCCATATCTGAACTGGGGAGGAGAAATAGATTTATACATTTTTCTCAAAAGTATTTGTACGAAAATGAATGTAACAAATTCTGGCAGAATTAGAACTCTGCTCACTGTGTTTCCTTTTTTATATACACCACCTTCATATCCTTATCCGGGTAATGATTTACTAGCTAAATAATACCAGGATAACAGCCACGTTTCTCTTTTATTTTAGGTTGTGTGTGATATAATAAAGAAAAATAAATATTGTGTGTTTGTACTCTCATGGGTTTTAGAATTTCTGTAAAGTGGTGAAAGCCATCTTGATAATGTAAGATTTGTGATGAAACATTTTCAATACAACCAAGCAGCCCTTCTCTTGAAAAAAAAAAATTAGCCGTTTTGGTCATATTGGAAACTGGGTCGTGTTCAAAACTTTTTAGCACCCACCGCTTGCCTTATGGCCGTATTTTATTCTCAACGTGTCGATAGCTAATTTGTTCTAGTCCCTTACTCTTGGACAATTCCAGATATCTTATGAATTTATTCCGAAGAAAGACTGTTAGGCTGAAGCCACCTAGCGTACGTTTTCAATTTACCCCCCCCCCATCCAACACAAAAAGCTAAAAAGCCATTCGTTTTCTATTCAGAAAATTTGATCAGATAAAAAATATATAAAATTCTCATTTTTTCCAGTTGACAGAACCGGAAAGAATAAGGAAAAACAATTTAAACGAAAAGAAAATTACGTAATGTTGATTTTTTTCTTGTCTTGTATTTTTATAAAAATATATATAAGACGCATATGATCAGTGTACTTATTATCGGCATATGCACCCAAATGCTTCTGCTTATTATTCCATTAGGGGCTTAATGGTTGGCTAACTAATCTCACATATTACTGCTTATGTTGGGTGTTCGATTCTCACTGATTGTCTCATTTTTATTAAATGCTTTCTCACCGACGCCGTGTGGCTTCCCTGTGTCTTTTCTACAAATACTTTCACGGCTTCTGCTCCGATGAACTTAGCTCACTGGTTCCCTCTATATATAAATTTCCTCATGTCACAAGATTAGCAACTAGGTCCCACTCTTTTACTGTGAAATCAATAAATTGTAAACGCAAATTTTACTCCATCAGCTTCTTTTCTCGCACTTCCCGCCAGTGGAATTCCCTTCCAACTTGCTTTCCCGACAACTACAATCTTCAAAAATTCAAATGTAAAGTTAATAGTCATCTCCTGTCTCACTAACTTGCATCCTCTCTCTCTCTCTTTCATGCTCTTTTCTCCGTCCACCCCACTCTCATCAGTATTCTCTTCCTTCTCATACACTCTTCCTGATAAAGCTATTTTCTTGAAAACTGCTTTTAACGAAAAGAGTTCATAAATTTTAATCGAAAGGATCTCTGGCTATTTTGTTAATGAATACTGAACATATATTACCACTGTTACAGAAATCATTTATTATTTATGCAATCTTGGCCATGCCAAAATTGTCTAAGGCTATTGGGATCTCCATTAGAATTTTGTCTAAACCGGCTGCTTAGTTTCTCTTCAATTGGGCTACTGCAGCTTCCACATCGGTTTTAATATTTACGACTCGTCGGTATTTCTCTGTATTGTGGTTTATTCTCTTTCATCGTTGAAGAGACCTCCGATGTAATACATCATTTAATAAGTCTCGGACCTGACATATAGATGGCGCCATTAATAAAAATAATCCACGTATTTTTTTATGGATTATTGAAAGGAAAATACAAAACCTCCTACAGAAGGTAACAGAAGAAAGTAACAAGAAAGGACTAGAAATAAACTGCACGAAAACCGAATGCATGGTTATCAGTAAAAAGAGCAGCCCAAAATGCCAAATACAGGTCGGAGATACCAGAATCAAGCAGGTACAAAAATTTAAAAACCTGGGAAGCGTTATAACAGAAGACGAAAAGTGCGATACAGAAATCCGAAGGAGAATTGGCATGGTGAAGGAAGCATTCGAGAAGTTGAGCAAAGTATTAACCCTCTAGGGCCATTCGTATCATATTTGATACAGTATTTCCCTATAAGGAAACATTTGGTATTTCCCTATAAGGAAACATTTGGCATTCATTGACTGAGCAGTCAGTACTGCTTTCATTTGAAATTTATAAAATATTACTTTTAAAAAAGTTTTCAGGAAAATATTTCTTTCATGGCTTGTTTTCATACTGTATCAAATATGATACGAATGGCCCTAGAGGGTTAAGAAACAGGACAATTTCGCTAGAAACTAGGAAGAGAGTACTAGATTGCTACGTGCTGTCCGTCCTTCAATATGGCAGTGAATGCTGGACAATACATCAAAGATGAAGGAAAATCTTGAAGCAACTGAAATGTGGTTCTACAGAAGGATGCTGCGGATATCATGGATCGAGCATGTGAGCAATGTTGAGGTCTTGGAAATGATGGAAACAAAAAGGAAATTAATACTGAGCATCAGGAAGAGACAGCTGAAGCTCCTGGGACAGGCAATGAGGAAGGAGGACTTGGAGAACCTGATATGAACAGGCTAGATAGAGGGAAAAAGAGATAGAGGAAAGCAACGGATAACATATTTGAAGGACCTAATCAGGTGGATGTCGGAACGAGGATTGCATGGTGTAACAGGAGAAGGCATGCTCAGAGCCACCAGGGATAGGGAAACGTGGAAAGCCATGATCGCCTACCTCCTGAAGGGACAAGGCACATAGAAGAAGAAAAACCTTCAAATGGCACATGACAAAATTTGGGCCTAATCGGATGATTAGTTTACAAATTAAAGTTTTTAAAGTGAAGCTACTGTCGCAAATTTCCAAAACAATGGAAAACTCTGAATTTCGTGTGTTGGTAAAGCATTGCTTTTTGATGAGGGGAAAAATACTGTTCAAGCAAGGCAATGGCTTGGTGATATTCAGACTTTGCTCCGTGCGGAACAACGGTTAAGATTTGGTATGCTGACTGTAAACGCGGTTGTACATACGCAAATGATGCCGAACGCTCAGGTTACCCAAAATCTGCAGTTGTTCCGGAAAGCACCCACAAATCTAAAACCTCGTTTTGGCCGGCCGTAAATTGAAGTTGCGTAGGATAGCAGAGGAGATGAACATATTGAAAGGCAGTGTATTCACCATTTTGCATAAACATTTGTCAATGAGAAAGCTGTGTTCAAAGTGGGTGCCGGATTTGCATACAGTCGATTAAAAACAACAACGTGTCGACGATTTAGAGCGTTGTTTGAAACTAATTCAACGGGACAAGAAGGAGGAATACTTGACAATCGATAAAACATGGATTCACCAAAGACGCAAATATCTGCAGGCAAGGTTTTTGTCTCCGTATTTTGGGATGCATAAGGTTGTTTATCGATTAAATTGAGAAAGGAAGAATCAGTAGCGAATATTGTATAGCATTATTTGTGCTTTTTAAGGAAGAAATTGCCAAAAAACGACCACAAATGAAAATATGAAAATGAAAAGTGGTCTTTCACCAAGAAAATGCACCGTGTCACAGTCGATTGCAGCGATGGCAAAACTACATGAACTGCACTTCAAATTGCTTCTGCATCCACCCTATTCTGCAGATATTGCTCCCAGCGACTAATGGCTGTTTGCAGACCTGAAAAGAATACTCCATGAAAAGAGATTTGGCTCCACTGAAGAAGTGATTTGTGGCCAAAGACAAATCGTTCTGCAAAGAAGGCATCAAATTGTTAGAGAAGAGTTGGAATCAGTGTATTACCCAAAAAGAAGATTATGTTGATGAATAAAGTTGAATTTTGCCTAAAAGTTGTGTTATTAGTTAGGCCCGGGATTTATTGAGTGTTGTGTTGTTCGTTCCATCGCTAAAGTATTTTCTCACTCTATTATGAACTTTCCGTCCTTGGATTTTATGTATCCTGTTAAATGAGCATGTCTTTTGTCCTGTTAGTCCTCTTAGATATATGGATATCTTCTTTTACTGTGATACTCATTCTATCTGATTCTCCACATTTTTCGTGGAGCCATTCTTTAGCCTGCCTGTCTGTTCCATATTTCTTTGTCTAATTTTGTGTATGGTCTTGACATTGTTTTCTGTCTTCTTTGCATCATGTCAAGAATCTCAGTTGTGACCCATCTACGACCATTTTTCTATGGAATGATATCGTTTGCTGATGTCAATAAGGTTTCTTCTCTTAGCAGGTTTTATTTTGAGTTACCGTTTCCATTTCGACCCTCGTATCTTTTCACAGGAGGAATTTTGCAGTGAACAACTGCATTCCTGGACCTCTTGTTGATAGCTACGTACCATATACTATATATCCCAAAATGTGACCAAGTTGTTGTGAGAGGGATAGTTTTACCTAGATACTATATGTAGGCCGACTGTCAACGCTAAGATGCTCTTATCTTGGACTTTTGACTTTGCACTTTCGCTGCCATCGATTGTTTTCCGAATTGTTTCTTCACTTTGGTCAACCAGATTTCGTTTTCTTTTTCTTTCTTATACAATACAATGCAAAACCGTCACTATTACGCAGGAGCTTACAGTGAAAGAAAAGATTGGGTACAGGGGGTATTGCGGAGGGATAAAAGGTAAATGGGATTCAAGAAGATAGAAGCTTGCAATTGACGCTGCATTTAAATATTTGGATATTGGAGCTTATCAGGGAAGCAAATAAATTGAAGTTCCACAGGTGAAACGTGCGAGAGAAGAAACTGTTGAAGTAGAAGTGTGGGTTACATTTAACTAATTCAACGATAAAAGGGTGGGATCAGGATTTCAATCGAGTAGCACGCTTCAATTCATGTGGTCGGGACACTAGGGCAAAAAGAGAAAAGACAAAGAAGCCAGGTGGTGTTGGTGAGAAAGTGACTGAAATCGAGATGCCAAGTCAGGACCGATTACATTGCAGATCCTTTTTTTGGAGGGGTGGGGATTTTGTCAAGAGTCTTGAGATGAATATCAGTAGCACTCTCCCAGATATGGCAACATTATTCAATGGACAGACGAATGGTTAAGCGAAATGTATTCTGACGAGAGTAAATTTCTGTCAGGACAATTTTGTCTTGACTTTCGTTTTATGTATTGACTTGATTTTTAGTTTTGTTTTTGTTTTTATTATTTTTATTTTTTTGGTTTTGTTTTTATTTTTTTTAGGGTTTAGGGATTTTTTTTTTTTTTTTGAGGTTGTAGTTTTTTTTTGTTTCTTTTTTTTTTCTTTATCTTCGTTCATTATTTTATAAGTCGAAGGTTTCAGCTGCGTTACTATCATTACTATTTGGTCCAGTTTTCTTAATTGTTATCCTAACAGTCTTCGTGCTTGATGCTACCTAATTCCAAGATGGCTAAATGCATTTGCCTGTGACGCTTGTTGTTTCTTCGTTAACCAAAGACTTAAAGCTCACCAATAAAGTACAATTTTTCTCTTGTATTATTTTAAGTACTAGGGCTTACGGCTACATCACTGAAGTTAAGCATCGTCGAGCCTGGTCAATATCTAGATGAGTGACGGCTTGGTACTGTGAGATTGCTTGTGCGAATTGTGTAATAAATAATGGATCAAAGTTGTTAATCAGAGAGCCGAGTTCCAACACCTGTTGGGGTTAATATTTTCATGTAAGTAAAAATACCCTTGAAAAAACATCAATCCACCTCTTCTCCCCACAGCTGTGGGTTAATTAGCAATATTTGTATTACTATCTTTTCTCCTCTCCCCACTACCACGAAAAAACAATTCTTATAATCTAAAATTATTTTCTGGCTTCTGCTTGCAAAGTATTCATAAAACGCAAAGATCGAATACACCAAATTAATCTCTGTGAAATTAATCTATGAATAAGGTGATTTTATTTTTTTTCTTATATATATATATATATATATATATATATATATAGTTTTAGAAACTTGTAATTAACACGTGATTTTTCTTTTGATTATGCTCTTTAGAAATGTTCCTATTTTTATTCAAAATTTAGATATAACCTGCTAAAATACGGGTATCACAAATTTCTAAGAGTGCACGTGATAAAAATCTAAACGGAAATGAGTCTTCTAGGTCTGTAGTCCTGGGCATGACGATAAACTATTATCCTTTATCAAGGCTATTGATCGAAGGAGTGGAGGTTTGAGGTACGCGAAACCACATGTTGTTTCCAGGTTTACCCGGACCCGGAATAGTAGCACCTATTAGTGAACTCTCCAAAGGAAAACTTTGAAAGTCTGTAAACTCATATTTATAGTTTAAAAAATACCAGAAAATAACTAACCACACATCTTATCTGAAGTTGAAGGCGTACAATTGCATTCAAAATATTTAGATTTCGGAATTAAATAACACATATATCTTTTATATGCCGCTAAATAAAATAAACCAGCCAAATTTACAAGGTATGACTGCAAATAAATGTTCTACCACTTTGCATTTTATTACCAGAGATGCTGTAACTTCGTAATCTTTACGCTGAATGACGAATTCAAGCTAGGCGTCTACCATACATTTTATCAGTCTTTGCGTGTCATCTACTAAGACTGTAAATACTTCGTAAGACTTTTGGCAAAATTTACACAGGTTTGGTTGAGCAGCACGCACGCCTCAATATCAGACAAGTGTCTGTTTTGGGTTATCTTTTAGGGGCAATCATTTATTTTGCCAGATAATGTATAAAAATTCTTGTCTTTATCTGACAAATTACCGAATAATCATCCAGCGCAGTTTCATGAAAATCCCATTCAAAACATTTTCTCATACTAGATTAATGTGCGCAGGTCACTGTGAATCATACTGAAGTAGGTTTTACAATCAGTTCCCTGACAGACTATCAAGGAAGTTCGATTCAAGGTTGACCTTTGATTAGCCATAATTAATTAATCCATTGTCAGTGGTGACCTTGATAGTTGAACACATTTGAGCAAGTCTGTGCCTGTTATGTGCACTAAAAAATACACAATTTAAATTGATCGGTCTGTTCTCGTCTTCGTTATTCACGACGTTTCGGTTGTTGTACACTCTGACCTTCTTTAGTTGATTGGAATTTTTAACTCAATGTGATTTTGGGGGGGAAAAACATCGCTAATTCTTTTATTTCGTTCACCAAGATTCGTCCTCGTGGCCCAGTGGACAAAAGCGCTAAGTGGGTTCAGTGACTTGAACCAAACAGCTGTGAGTTCAATACCTGGCTACAGCAGAGGTGAACAAAAATCTTGGCAAGGCGAGTTAAAGTGAGATAACTGAGACACCTACAAGAAGCATGCCTCATGGAACTAGAACAAACTACCCCCGTGAACGAAATAAAGGGTACAGTTCAAAATTCCATTCAACTGAAGAAGGTCGAAGCCTACAACGACCGAAAAAAGTAGAACGAATAAAAATATTGTATATTTTTATTTATATGTAAGTGTTGGTGTCCGTCGTTTTGCAGTGTGAAAAAGTGGGTCATATTGGGTCCAATTTATATTTCGTCATTTTAAACATAAATGAGAAAGATTCTGCCATTTTGCAGTGATGAATATCGTCATATTTTTCGACGACGAAGCAGTATATGCGAGAAGTAGTATATAACATGACTAAGCATATTTTCCGGCAGTAATTTGCCATATCTTTCTGCAGTAAACCGGTTGTCAACCAATTTTGCGAGTAAATGAATGCAACAAATTCGGCTGGAATTCGAACTCGGCCCTCTGATTTCTCATTCCGAAAATCCTTGGATGTTACACGTGGTCCTGGGCATGGCGTTATTCGACAGCAAGGCCTCTGATTAGGAGGTTGTGAGAAGCATGGAACCACCACTTAATTGTTGTTGTTCCGAATTCCACCCTAACCCGAAGTGGTAGCACCTGTTAGGTCCCAACTATGGGCAAATAGTTAACTTCCAAACTGGGGTCAAAACACTATGAAAATATAAAAATACACTTTTATAGAAATATATACATAAAAATAGTCTTTTATAAAAAATATAGATTTTTGAAGGAAAAATATTACGAACAATATATTTTTAAAGAAAAACATTATTACAATGACACATTTTAAAGGAAAAATGTATTCTCAACAAAACATTTTTTAATACAAAACTAGAAGAGATTTTCAGTTTTCTAAAATAAAAAAGAATAAAATGAAAAATATTTTTATTAAAATCTACTAAATCAACTTTATCACTTTAACCGAACATTAAAAAAATACCTCAAAACCCCATCATTTTTGCATTAAATAACCAATAGAAGTTGATATGCCGTTAAACAAAACTCAAACTCAAGCTAATATATCGGATTATACATTTAACCCATTAGTTCTTTATAAATTACTTAGTTTTTGTACCTGAAACCTAAACAAAGATTTAGGTTTCTAAAATGTCTTGACGAGAAATGTGCTTTCTTTATAAAGGTATTTGATTCTGGCTTTACCGTGACAATTCTTCGTGGCTGAGCATTCTAAAAGTGCACCAGGTGGTGTCCTGTATATAAAAGACACCTGGAGTTGAATCTCTCCGAAAGGTATATTTTTTTCAGTAGTTTTGAAAACCCAGGTAAACGTCAATTATTCTTTTATGTATCTTGTCTCTTCAAGACGTAAGCGATCATGGCTTTCTACATCTTGTCCATTGTAGCTCTTCATAAAGTTTTATTCTTTTTGTTATTTCTCTCAAAACCTGTTATACTATTCATTTATTAAAGCTCATCAAGTATGTTACGCGATACTTTTCTCTGTCTCTCAATCTGTCCTTTGATTATTATATTTTCCAAGTTCTACCTCCTCGTTACATGCCGCAGAAATTTCAGCTGCTTCTTCCTGATAAGTATAAATTTCCTTTTATTTATTTTTTTTTCAATACTACGTTGTTGCTCACATGTTTTGCCCATGGTAACCTCAGTAACTTTTTGTGGAACCACATTTCCGTTGCTTAGATTCTCTTCATCTTTGAGATTTTACAGAAGGACAGATACTACAAAATAGTTCAATATTTTATCTGTTTTTAACCAAATTTTTCTACCTCTTCAGTCAGTCAATTATGTGTCATACGCGATACACGCTTTGGGCGATCATGTCTCGAAGGAGACATGACTGACTGTGCAGAAGATTATCCCGCAGTAGGTTTCTACAGTAGACTGGTTGCCAAGATATAAAATCCAATCCGTCCTGTTATTTAACCCATAACTAAAAGGAAGAGGCGGATTAATACCTTTCCCAATATTATCTGTGTGTAATTCAACTGGAATTTGAACTCGGCTCCCCGATTTTTCTTTCCGAGCCGATATCCACTGCACCACAACGCACATCCTGCCTCTTATACTCTGTTTTTAAAATGCTTTTGGCCATAAAAAAATACTTCAAAACTTTTATCTGTCATTTCCAGGTGCTAATTATAAGCGTTCTTTTTAGTTTCAATATCCTTAAGATTTCCTTATAACTAACATGTTCAATTGATAATATTCTCAGTGACTTTCTGATGGAGCACTTTTCGATTGCCTCAGTTTTCCTCCACATCCCTAAAGAAATTAGTTGTATGTAGAATACTTGATATTGACAATTCAACACACTTTTTTTTGTTTCTAACAAAACATTCCTGTTGCTTAATACTTTGTTTAAATTTTGGTAGTCATTTTTGCTTTTCCAATCTGCTTTAAAATTTTATATAAGCTCATGCTTTTCTCCATGTAGTAGATCCCTTTTAGAGATATGTCGAATATTTACAAATGATAACTGGTTCTGTTTGTAATTAGTTTTTTTTTATATATTATATCCACACCTTGATTATGCTGTCTAATGCCTTTCGGTGTCATTTTTCTGTTAACACATTCATTATACCCAGAAGTTAAGTTACTTATGAGCCGCTAAAATGAATTTACATGTTCAAGGTGATCCTCACGACAATGTTTGTTTAGAGCAATGCCCTCGCTTGACCCGTTCTCTAATATGGAAAATACTCATGTAGCGAGGTCTCTTCGATTTCATACGTCTTATCAACCTTTTGCGGGTTTCTTTTAAAGCCAGAAATATTTTTACAGTGTATAAATATTTTATAGATAATGGTTTTAGCGATATAAGTCTTACTAATTAACACACAGCTCGGTAGAGAAATGCTAGATTCATACCCTTCCCAATGGTAGGTAGGTGTAAGTGAATATCAGGAACGTAACGAACTCTGCTCTCCGATTTCCGAATCTGAGCCGTTATCCATTGTACCAACCGCAATTCTAGACTTGAGGAGCCTTATATTCCCAAGTTGTTACCTATCTAGTTACTGACCAGACAAGAGGCTGCTTAACTTCAATGATCGTACGAAAACTGGAGTTTTTGCTTTTGTTTTTTTTTTAATCATATCATCCCGAACAGGGCGGTAACGTCACTGACGTGCAGGGGGCTAGGTAAGAGTGAAAAGATTTGAAAAGAGAAAGCCGGAAACCACATCCTAAACAGGAAACAAGGGATAAGCCTCTTCACCCGTTCAATGTTTCTACACGAGATATTTCCCACGCCTCTCCACGGAGAAGTAATCTGACACAAGGTCGACTTTATGATGGAGAATCCGAGCACGTTTCGACGTGATATTGTCGTAAACCCTAATCTTGGTAGGGTCTTACACTGTATTGCTCAGATGCGGCAATGCTGGATATCTTTCACGCTAATCGTTACATAAATGCCGCTTAACATGTTATGAATAATATGTGCGTGTACGCGCGCGAGTGAGCGAGTTGTTTTTTATGGTTTTTCAAGCTTGCCTACTTAGACAAGACCACGTTCATTAAAGGTTAAATCATATTTTATTGTAACATTTTCAGTAAAAATTAACATTTAAGTCCCTTCCGATTTTCAGGAAAAATTAACATTGTCCCTTCCGAATAACTCTTGTTTTCCTGCTCAAAACAATTCTAAGTCTCTCTTACCATTGAGATTTGCTTTCCACTTGGAAGAACAATCTTAAGCTATATCGTCTTAGTATTATCAGTATGTTCTTGATGCAGTCTTTATATCCCAAGTTCTCCTTTCCGGCTGTTTTTTTTCTTTCAGCCAAATAACCATATAAAAAAAGTTTAGAGATTCTATCATCCTTTCTCCTGGTTATTCATATAAACCGCCGTTGAACTATCAGACTCTTTAAGAGTAGAATGCCTTCGAGTATATCAATAGAACTTGCGTACATCTGTCATCGGATACCCAAGAAACTCATGAATAGATAGAAACAGATTTAAAGATGTGCACTTTTCTCTAAGGTAAAAGCACTGAAAAGTTCTAGATATCAGTCAGTCAGTTAAGTGCCATACGTGATACACGCTTGGGCGATCATGTCTCAAAAGAGACATGACTGGCTGGGCAGAAGGTTATCCCGCAGTAGGTTGCCATTGCTTTCTTTTTTTTTTCTAGACGTTTAATTATATCTCTGGTTCAACTCAAAAGATTTTGTATCCTTGTGTCAGACTTTAGAAAGGTTTAAGAGACACTAATATACGATCATCTGCATACTTGTATTCATATATAAGAGATATAAATCTGGTTTTTTTTTGTTTGTTTGTTTTTTTCGTTTTCTATCTTATCTGCCTGAGAAGACTCGGATTTTCTTTCGATATTCTTTGCCACGAGAAGTTAGTCTTTTGTCTCCAGGTTACAAGAAAGATTCTTCATCTTAAGTTTGGGTTTTAGCTTTTTCTTTTAGTTTCACTTTTTCAGCCAATGCCACAGATAAAAATTTAATTTTATTTTTATTGAAAAAAGAGATTGAAAATTAAGAATTATATCGGAAAAATAAACAAATAATAAAAACCAGATTCTTGAAGCAGTATAAATGTTTGATTTTTTTTTCTTATGTTTCATGTGGCTTTAGAGAAAGCAATTTTATAAAAAAAAAAAACACGTTCTTTGTATAAATATACGTAAGAAAAGGAATACTGTGTGCTAGAGAGTTTTAAAGAGACAGAAACAGACATAATGTGCTTATTTATAATGTGTGTGTGTGTGTGTACGCAACTAAATGAGAATATCACTATATATGTTAAACGTCTCTGAAGATTATATATCTTAGGATGATTGAAAAGTAACTCCCTATTTATGTATAATGAACTCTTCCGTCTAACAATAATCTTTACATGACGGGAGAGTCCATCATCCATAAAATAATTAACATTACAATCACCCTGTATATATGACAGGTATAAAACATTTGAGTGTAAATTTATATAACTATACACCCAGAGGCGACAGACTGTTTCATGCTAGGCGCAATCGTCAGGGCTAATGATTGCGCGTAGCATGGATCAATCTGGCTCCTCTTAGTGTTGACTTCAATGTTCACTTTTATATTTGCATATGCTCCATCTCTGATATTGAGCATTTTATTCTATAAATGTAGCACATCTTGAAACTATATATATATATAACTTATTTATAAATGGAACTTTGTGTGTGTGTGTCCGTTGCCTATAGACTCCCAAACGGCTGAACCGATTTTCTTGAAAATTTACACAGTTGTACTATATGCGTCTGTGAGTGTTCTCAGCTAGGTTTTGTGTCGAGGTACCCTCGATAATTACCGAAAATAAAAAAAACATCGTGTTATAGAAGGAGTGGTCCGATTTTAATCAAATTTGATACACTCATAGACAAAGACATAAGAAACGATATTCAGAAGTTTCAAGGTTGCAGTTCTTATAATAGTGCAAAAAATTTATATATATATATATATATATATATATATATATTAAGGTTTGTGTGAGTGCGTCTGTTTATCTGCCTGTATGTCTGTACTTTTTTCAGCCCTTTTATTTTAGTTTTTGCTTCGGGTTTGGCTCTAAGTAGGTATAATTGTAGTTATTAGTCTCAGCCATGATACCATTTACTCACAGGACTTATTTAGCCTTCAAAATTCAGTTTACGACGAAAAAGACTTATTTGATATCGATACCAGGAAATCAGAATTTGACTTCCATCCATTCATTTTTCTTTCAGTCTACCGTTTCGCTTTAACTGGAAACAACTATTGCTTTTTAGTCTTTCGTGCCAACGTCCAAAGCGTCTGAGCTCCAGGACCATGGATTAGTTTTAAAGCTTTCATTACACCCGAGCAACGCCGGGCTATACTGCTAGCATATATATATATATATATATATATATATATATATATACACTCGCACACTTACACGGAGGCAGTGAAAATTCTTTGCCCGACCTATTTGCCAAAATTTACTCAAATTAGGAAACATCAAAAATTTATTCGCATTTTATCTTTAAAACAAAAAAATCTCAACCTCATTTTATGCATAACAATCTTGGGTGAGGATAAGTGTGATATACAAGCAATCAATGGAATCAAGCTTATTTGCTACTGCTCAAAATGTTATTTTGTTGATACCCATGTTTAATAGCCACTATATTTTTTATAAACGATGTAAATTACGACAGTCGGATGGTGCATTCAACAGATAAAGCAAAGAAAACGTGCCATCCATAACAGCAACAAAAATATAATCAAAATAGGTTCTAACAGTTCATGACACTGGAATTCTGTTTCCGGTCGTCTATAGCAGACGCTCTTAAGGTACATCATATATATATATATATATATATATATATATATATATATATAATCATAAAATTATGAATTAAAAGTACATTGCGACACGGAAATTTCTGTTTCTCGTCATCAGACAATGTGGGATTTTGGTTTTGAAAATGATTTACATTATACTTCTAATTCATAATTATATCATGCTCTACAATATTTATTGTATTGAGCACTGTTTATAAAAAATAAGTGCCTGGGAACTCAAAATCGTAAATCCTTGGGTACTCTTTACCTGGATTATATATATATATATATATATATATATATATATGGCTTTAAAAAGAACAGACGTCATATTATTTAAACCCGAGGAACCTTTCGGCCAACTCTTATCAAGGGTTCTCGTTGGCTTTAATTTTAAGGGAATTAAGGAAAAGGACAAGGCAAAATAAATTACTTACAATGCTGGGAGATGATGGAACTCGTTTAAAAATAAATTTATTGAAAAAAAAACACAAAATGTAAGGGGGGTGTACACATAATTCCACATGAGTGTTTAAAAGTGAAAAAAATGTTACACTCACAGACTCACCAGCAATTGTAAGGAGCGTAAAAACCGCTCTTTCTGTCTGCACAGGCTCGGCTGTTGAATTTTCAAGCAAATTGCTTCCAAAATACGAAGATGATGTGTAGACCGAGCGCTGTGCAAGACAGTAAACCAGCTGTCCTCATATGTCGACGCACACACTTGATTGTCCAAAAGATGTCGGCCAATAGCGGAACCCAGAACAGATTGTGTTGTTCTTATAGGTCTGAGAGAGCCACTGGAACGTATATTAGCGGGGACGTGTTGTCATATATATATATATATATATATATATATATATATATATATATAGAGAGAGAGAGAGAGAGAATTGGAGTAGATAGACTAAACTATCGCCCGGTTCACACTCCATCCACGTCTATTGAACAGGTGAAGAGGCTCATCCCTTGTTCCCTGTTTAGGATGTGGTTTCCGGTTTTCTCTTTTCCAATCATTTCATTCTTATGTAGCCCCCTGCACATCAGTGGCGTTACCACCTTGCGCGGGGTGATAAGATTAAAAACAAAAATATATATATATATATATATGTGTGTGTGTGTGTGTAAATTTGGTAGATGGTTGGAGATTATTTACTTCATAAACGATCGATTTATATTGATTGTAATATTGCACTTTAAGTTAAAAATAGAATCTTGGAAGCGTATTAACAGAGGACGGAATGTGCGACACGGAAATTTGAAGACGCATTGGGAGAGCAAGAGATGCTTTCCGAAAGACGACCTTAGCATTAAGAATAAAAAGGAGTTCGTTAGAAAGAAATGTAGCATCAATCCTCTTCTATGGCATTGAATTCTGGACAACATAGAAAGAGATGAAAAAGCGGCTTCAAGTGATAGAAATATGGGTCTACAAAAGGATGCTGAGATTACAATGAACCAAACATGTAAGCAACGATTAAGTTTAAGAGACAATGTCATCAAAAACACAGTGTGCTTAATATCGGGAAGAGACAGCTGAAATTTCTATGACATATTAGGAAAGAGCGCTTGAAAAAAGTGATACTCAAATCATATACTGGACACGTAAAGACAAAAGAAAGCAACGGATAGCCTTCTAAGGGATTTTGAGTACATGAATGAATGGTTCAGATAGTAATACTACTACGATGCAAGAGTTTCACAGGAATTGAAAGAGAATGAGAAGACTTTAGTTAAGAAAATTATAACAAATTCACAGGATACAGGAAGACTGAAAAATGCCAATCGACGTTTCTAAAATTTTTGAAGATTGTAGATGTCAAGGAAATATGAAATTAAAAGGGCGTTCTACAGGCGATAAGTGCCCGACTAGAAACTATTAAAATAGAAGTGGTGATTGCAATTTATATTAGCCTATTAATAGTATGGTAATCTTTATACTAAATTTTTTTTCTCGTGGTTTTTCACGCGCTAACATGTGTTGAAATTTTCCCAGAATTTCCAAAAGACGACCAAAGCGTTAAGGAAAAAAACAGTTCGTTAGAAACAAACGTAGTATCACTCCTCCTATATGGCATTGAATTTAAAACCAAAAATTCCATCAACCTTATTTCATGCGTAAGAATCTTGTGTGAGGATAAGTGTGATATACAAGCAATGAAAGGAATTAGCTTTATTTACTACTGCTCAAAATGTTATTTTGTTGATACCCATGTTTATCACTAACATTTTTTATCACTAACATTTTTTTATCACTAACATTTTGTCGAGATTTACAAAGTTTGTGTTTCGTTCATTTTCTCAAAGCGATGAAATTTGAATAAGCTGATTTGTTTGAAAAAAATACACTGGCAAAAATCTTATTTCGCGGTTTAAAAATTCCCTTAAATAAAATTTATAGAACTTCGTGGTAAATAATCTTTTTAAGAGTTTTTCTTCTTTCTAATAGGGATAAATAAATCAAGAAATTCTTATTCTTAACATACGTAAACATTTCTTTCTGGGGTAAAATTCTAAGTTTTGGAAGTGTTTGGCATTGGGATTTGAGTGACGAGGGTGGACGTTGTGTAAGTAATTGTTTGTTTGATAGAGTTTGCATTTTGCGGTCTACTTGGAGGGGAATTGCGCTCAGATGTAGATCAAAATCTTAGAACGCTAACGACTCCATGAAATTTTTCAGAAAGCCAAAATTAGGGGTAGGAAAATATATATTATCACCCCACAAAGTCAGCGATCAGTTTATTTATTGATTATAATATAGAATCGATCACCCCACTTTATATTATCTATATATGTTGCCCCTCCCACCCTAATCCAATAGAGACATTCAACATTGTTATCTATATCTATAAAAGTGATGAAGGTGAACGTTGTGTAAATATTTGCTATGTAAATGCATCATATGTTTTTTTTATTCTTATTATTCCTTAAACTACTCGAGTGAAACCTGGCTAAACTGCTAGTTTTTGATAAAAAGAGAAGCCACAAGTGTTCTTATAGAAAATATATATAGTGTGTTCTATTATATTATTTATTTATTTTCTATTCTGCTAGACGTGTTTCTGGTTTCGCGACCGTCTTCAGGCAGTGCGCACACACAAAGTATAGGGTTGGTATGGATGGAATAAAATTCCGATATAAAAAAAATAAACACTATTCTTAAATGTGATCAATACACAGTAGAGCAATTTATAATGTTATAAATAAATCAACACCATTATTTGACAAGACACAAGTGTTGAAACAAAATAGGTACTCTATAGATGTTATAACATGTGTTTTATATATATATATAAAAGACGATAATACTATCTGGCAGAGCTAGTTTTCATCTAAAAATCTCTTTTTTTTTTCCCCACATGGTTACTCAGTCAGTTAAGTGCTATACATCATTCACGCTTGGATTTTCATGTTTCGAAAGAGACATGACTGACTGGGTAGATGATTATCCCGCAGTAGGTAGCCATTATTTTCTACTGCAAACTGGTTGCCAGCCAAGGATATAGAACCCAATCTATCCTGTTATTTAACCCATAACTGGAGGGAAGAGACGGATTAATACCTTTCCCAAGGGTATTTGCGCATAAGTGAATGCAAGGAATTCAATTGGAATACTATATGCTGAATGTCAGAAAAATTATTATTAGTGTGGCCACTGGAAAACATTTTTTAAAAAATGGTTGATTCGTTTTCTACGGCTTATTATCCCTTTGAATCTTATTTAAAATCAGAAGATATTTTTAGATTATGAGATTTTGGGGGTGAGTGAGAAGATAATACTGGTTTAGTGATATAAATGTTATCTATTAACCTATATGTCATACCTTTCCAGATTTGCACATAACTGAACAAAGAACGCATTTGTATTTAGAACTCATCTCGCTCATTGACTATACCAAATTAACTTTGCAACAATATTTTTCAAATAAACTTCGCAGTATAAAAACGAAAGAAGTTTTTAAATAAAATCTGTTATAAATATTAAGTTAAAAAATAATTAATTATATTAAATCGAACTGAGTCTTTGTAACATTTGTGAGACGAAAATACCGTATTATTTTTTTTAAGTAAGTAAAAAAATTTTTTTTTTTTCGGTTAGAACATATGACCTATTTTGGTCTTTATTTATTTTCTTTAATATTGCGGAATAAAATATTATATTAGGATATAAAAACTATGCTAAAATTCAATATACTACTTTACCTGTTATAAACACGAATACAGATTACGCACGTAAAGACAAAATTAAATCTTATGATTAGTATTTACTTTTATGAGTAACAATTTAATGAGAATGTTAAATTAATTTCTACTGAAATTGTCAAATAAACTTCGAAGTAGAGATCATAATTCAAAAATCACATTTTATTAAATGAATTTCAAATAAGTTTTATAATAGTTTATAGTTTTAAGAATATAGCAAATCCAGGGAAGTAAAAATCTTTTACCTACTTTAATAAGCTAAAATTGTTTTCAATTATAAAAGCAAAGTATTATTTGAAAATTTTAAACCAACTATGAGGCCGTCTCTAAATAACCAATCAAAACTTTCATTATGAAGATCTTATTGCAAGAACTTCTCAAGACTAATATTCGTGCAGACTAGCATGGATCGTGCTAAAATAGGTTTTACATTCCATTTTACGACAGACTATCAAGGAAGCCAGAATCAAAATTGACCTCGGATAAACCGATTTTCTGTGGTGTTCTTGACAGTTGAACACCTGTGGGCAAGATTGTGTCTGCTATATGCACAACCAAAAAAAAAACCTTCAACAGATGGATCTGTCTTATTACTAGAAATGTTATTTTTGAATGGATACTCGTATTTGATGTGCGTTTTTGGCGTAATTGAAATCAGGGAGCCGAATTACAATTCCAGTTGAATTCGTTTAATTCTCTTAGGCGCAAATACCTTTCTCAAAAGATATTAATTCGTCGATTCTCTCTCCAGCTGTGAGTTGAATAGAAGAACAGATTCAGTTCTATAGCCTTGGTTGGCAACCAGTCTACAGCAGAAAGACATGGCAACCTACTGCGGGAAAATCTTCTGCCTAGTCAGTGAGGTTTCGAAAGAGACATAAAGCGTGTATCACGTGTGGCAATTGACTGGCTCATTTTTAAGTTGCTACCCCCTTTTTTTTTGTTTTACCTTCTTAAACAGCGAAATTAATAACCACCGACCTAGATCTAGAAATCCTTAAGAAAATTAATCCTCTTGATAGAAATCAAAAGGTTACAATTTTTGCCAGTAAGACTTTTGTATTTTTGCTGATTGATTTAATTAAAAAAAAAAAAACAGGTAGCAATTCAACCACACTAAAAATATACAGCTGGGCAGAGCTGTAGCTGATTTGACTATTATCAGTGTTGACTCCGAGAGTTGAACATTAGTGGGTAAATCTCTGCTTCTTATTGTGTGCTAGGAAAATAAACCGTTAAATAAATGGGAATATTTTGTTATTGGGTACAATTGTTTGAATTGCTATCCCTGTTTTATTTTCTTAAACCGTTAAGTTAACATCAACCAGCTTAGATTGAAATTTTTCCCAAAGAAAGTATTCTGTCTCTCGACAGAAATCGATCTTGTATCCCTTTTTTTATCTTCAAGTATTTGTTTCTTACTTAATAATTCTTTTTACTATAAACGTTATTTTTTTTTTTAATCATCTCACCCCAAGCAAGGCATTCCACTGCCACTATTGCGCATGGGGCTACATAGGGGAAGGTAAAGAGAAGGAGTGGATAGACATAGGAAATGTCAGGAGAAAGGTGACAGATGAGTAAGGATAGCGAGGATGAGGGTCGGGCAGATGGGAAGAGTGCTTGATAGAATGGGAGCAGGTTAGTGTGTTAGGTGTGTATTGACCTTACATTTAAACTCCTGGAGATTGTAGCCGTCGAGGAAGCAATCGTTTGGAAGAGAATTCCACAGTCGGGAAGTGCGAGGAAAGAAACTGTTGGAGTAGAAGTTACGGCTGCATTTTATCGGTTTCACTGTAAAAGGGTGGGATCTAGTTGCTAATCTAGTATCTCGTGCAAATTCGTATTTAGGGGGCACCAGTGATCTAAGTTCATCGGAGCAGAAGCCGTGAAAGTATTTATAGAATTATTGTTAAAGGGTTGTACTTGAGTTGTTATCCCTGTATTTTTTGTTGTTTTTGCTTTTCTTAAACTTTAAAAATAATATCAACCAGCCTAGATCTAGACATCCCACTAAAGAAAAATTGTGCCTCCCGACAGGAAATTAAAAGGCCACAATAATTTTTCGTATTTACTCGTTTCTTTCAAACGGTTTCTTTTAAGGATATTTTTTGAGGAGTAACTTTATTTTAACAAAGTTTTAGTTTTTCATTCTTTTAATGAGTAAGTAATTATTTTGATTAATTTACTTTAAGCAATTTTAATTATTTGTTATTTCTCTTAGTTTCTAAATGACTTCCTGTTCTAGAGAATATTTTTTGTGGAGGGGGATAATCTATTTTAAGTCAGTTTTACACGCTATTATAGTTTATTCTAAACGAGTATTTAACATGTAAATATTTTGATTAATTTATTTTTAAGCAATTTTTGTTAAATGTTTTAGTTTTTAAATGAAATTTATTAGAGTATCAATCAATATCCCCAAAAATTCATACCTCATTTTAGGAGGGGGTTTTTTTTGTAAATAGTCTAAGTCATTTTAATCACTTTATTGTAAACATTTTGTTAAGTGTAGTTAAGGAAAATAAGAATAAAGATATAAAAGAGGAAAGACCAAATAAATAGAATATAGTAAAGAAGTTAAAAGAGGAGGAAGAGAAAGATAACTAAGTCATAGGACGAGCCAATATGTTTATTTAACTTTTAATACAAAAAGTTTGTGGCACAAAGCCACAAAAGGGAGAGGGGAAAAACTCGAGATGGTCTTCAAGTATCTATCTTATACCTAGCTAATCCGACTCACGACCCAAACATACGTCACAATTTTTCTTAATCACCACAAAAACGTATCCATCAACACTCAATCCGACATGTACCAAAATACCGCAAAGCATTCTGGGGACCTAAAAACACCCCAAATGTACATAAAAATTACAATTTTATACAAAAATATCCATAAAACTTTTACATGAAATGACATGGAGGGAGGGGGAATGACAACAATTCCCCAAAATAAAAATTTGCAACTTAAAATAACAAAAGACATCATGTTAGCTGGACCCAACACTCCCACAAAACAAAGAGGCCGCTGTATTCTACCCATAGGGCAATATCAAGAAGCGTTCTTTCTACAGGGAATTGAGAGGGGAAAATAATTTGGACAGGGGAAAATGTAATACTTAACCAGACGAGATCAAACGGGACAAAAATAAAACGAAACTGGGAATCTCGAGCTGGATCATAACAAAAGAGACAGTGCCGGAAACAGGTCGGGAAACGCTCTCACTCACATTAACTAGGTACACAAAAAGAAACTTACCTTAACCAGGGGAGGGTTCGAAAGGAATCCACCCCGATGTGACTAGAAGATCTAAAAGAGAAAATCAAGGCTAGCCCCAGTCACGCGAATCAGCCTCGCCACATTTATCAACCATTTGCTGAAATCTGTTGACGTTAAGCGTTTCCAATCAGTTCTAGGATGAGCCAATATGATAAATTGCTTTATTAATGCGTGTATGTACATATATATATATATATATATATTGGTTTGTTTTCTTCTCTTCCTCCAAAAATACTCTGTCTTGACCATATGTAGGAAGTTCAGTATAACCGAGCATTCCCGATCTATAACATTGAATAGCCCAAGTGAAGTCTTGATTGATTGCAGTTTTCTAGAGGAACTTATATCATGCACATCCTAAAGCTAGTAGCAAATTTTAGTCTAGGTGCGGGCCGAATAATGATAATATTCGGTCGGTTCGTCTATCGAAGTGGTCTGTTGTTTATTTAGACCGGAAGCGTCTAGTGACATAGGTGCAACAACACTGACGACGCACCTAGACTTGGCATTTAAAGGTGTATTCTTAATAATTTAATTTGCTATAGCAGCCAATTACTGCAAGCCCAAATTAAAACATCTAATTTTTTAAATAGGCACAATGTTATAATTCTCACTTTCACCATAAATACATGAGTATAGTATGTGTTAACACATTGTTATTTATTTATTCTATTTACACAAGGTTTAGGTTCTTTCATTATAGACAGTCTTTTTTAGGTTAAAAACCATGCTTTTCCGGTGAATGATTGCACTTTAGTCAGGTATGAAGGAAAACAAATATACAGTATCTAAATTTTAAAATGTTACGGTCGCGCAACTAAACTGGCATCTTGGTCTCACCCATTCTCAGATCAACCAAATGCAGACGACAATTCTACTCCTGCAGCTTCTTTACTCGTATTTCCCGCCTGTGGAACTCGTTTCCATGTTCTTGCTTTCCTGACGGCTACAACCTCCAGGAATTTAAATGCAAGGTCAATACTTATCTCTTAACCACTTTACTCTAGTTTTTTCTACACCACCCTGTATATCCTTTCCTTTCTCTCCACCTTTGCAACTGTCATCACACCTGTATTTCCATCCTTCTCTTGCTCCTTTCTAAATGGTTCGTCTTTCTCTTCACTGTCCTATCTAATCTTTCTACTCTTATGTAGCCCCCTACACATCAGTGGCGTTACTACCTTGCTCGGAGTGATACGATTAAAAAAAATTGCTTTTTTTCTCATTATTTGGGAGTAGCTCTGTTTTTGTTTTTTTTTAATCTTTTATATATCTAAGAGAATTCCCTAGTAACGGTTGACTACGATAGACCTGCTGGGGTCGCCTTATACATGAGCTATATGAAAAATTAACAGGTTATTCACAAAAAAACTCAGTTCGTATTATACATGAAGATAACTTACAAACGGGTATATACGCTATGCCATGAATATGAAACGCTGTAGGTGGGAATTTGCAATCAAAATTACATAGAATGAGTAAGATTGCTAGTGGGTTTGATGTCGAACTGAATTTTGGAGAACTGTCCGCATCACTATAAATAGACGTACGTACGCATTCGTATAAATACACGCTTCTTCGTGTGTATTTCCAAATACGTTAACATTAATTTTCATATATATATGATGGTATAATGAACACATACACACGTAAAATATACACTCGTATAAACTCGTGTGTTTGAAGACATACGCATAGAAGCAAAATATATAAAAACGAATACACAGTACTGTGTGGTGCGTATGTAAAGGAGAGAGGGGAGGTTTGTGTCTGCCAGCAACCTTGCTTGGCGTGTTCCTCATTTGGATTATTTATCTGAGATCAAAGAAAATCTCCTTAATGAGATGCATTGTATAAGAAGGCTCCTTCCGTAAATAGACGGCCCAGATCGAAGACATTCGTGATCGATACGAATCGGTATACGAGCAGAGAAACACGCGCGTCCGAACAAGGACGGACTTAGTTGTACACGTCGACATTCGAGAAAGCACTTTGCTCGCATGTACGAAACTTTGCAGATAGACGTACAAAAGCATGATTCGTAGTCAAAGAACACACTGTCGAAACAATATATATATATATATGTATATAATCGTGTGTGTATCTTTTATTAACATGACCCTTGAAGGTTTACTGGTTCAATAAGTTACTGACTTTCTGACGTTTACGGTCGTATACTGACTACATTAAACTTCCTTCTCTAATTTATTATTTATTTGAAGTTGGTACGCAATCTTTATCTTGACACTACTGTAAGTTTGTAAAATATTTTTCCTCGCAGTAAAAACAATTGAAATATTTTTCTACACACTTGAAGCATCTTCTCTACATACTAATAACACATATACCAATTTACCAATGCATTTCGTCACCCGAAAGTTGTTTTTTTTTTGGGGGGGGGGGGTTAAAGTAATTGCAAGCGCATATTATTAGCCATAATCATTTTGCTCCTAAAGAGACACAACATACAAAGAAAGCCCCCCAGTAAAGCTAAGTAAAAAAAAATATCTCCATAGACCCAGCTTAAGGCGAGATCGGATCTTGTTTTTTCACCCCAAACAAAACTCTAACCTTCAGCGGAGCCGCGACTGGGTTCCTCTTCTCTCGGAAGCAGAGAGTTGACCAAGAGAAAAGTATGATCGCTCTGCTCTTCACTGCAATAGTATCCACATATTTATGAGGATAGGAACATATCATTACTGTATATTAGTAGGTATACTACATGATGTAATTTATTTTATGGATAATTTTGTTTTTCTGAAGGGTAATTCAGGAAAATGAACACTGAGTTTTAGTCTCAGTCAGTTAAGTGCCATACGTGATACACGCTTGAGCGATCATGTCTCGAAAGAGACTGGACAGAATATTATTCCGCAGTAGGTTGCCATTATTTGCTGCAACAGACTAGAACCCAATCTGTCCTGTTGTTTAACCCATAATTGGAGGGACAGACGGATTAATACCTTTCCCAAGGTTATTTGCACATAAGGGAATGCAAGGAATTCAAATGGAATTCGAACTTGGTTCCCTGATTTCTCGTTCCGAGCTGCTATCCACTGCACTGCAATTAGTTTAGCTTACCAGACAAAAAACATTTTCATACAACAAAATTAATAAATCCCTTACAGCAGTCCGTAAGTTTTTGGATTATCCATTTTATGAGAAATGGATTCTATTTACTCATGATTGTTAGGTATGTTACTAATATTTCCTCGGTCCGCTTTGCCTTCAATATGTCTTGTGAGTGTCAAATTCTTCAAGCCCTCTTTCCTCGCTATGTGAATAGGAACGTCACACGTCTTTTGGATAAGTATCCTTTATTCCCATTTCTTTTAAAAATCCCTCATTGCTCACATGTTAATTCCATTATGTTCTTAGCATCCTTCTGTAAAATGATATTTCGGTTGCCTACAATCCTCTTCACCTGTGAGGAGATTGTCCAGTATTCACTGCCATATAGGAGAACCGTTATTATATATTTCAGTATTCTTTTCATTGTTTTTAAAGGCAAAACAGGATTCTTAATGAACGCTTGAATAAATAATGAAAAACAATACCTACAAATATTCACACGTATATATATATATATATATATATTTATTAACATACCTAAATGTGTTACTCTTGTGTATGACAATAAACTACATCTGGCAATTAGAGCTCTGATTGAGAGATTATAGGTTTTACAGGGCGTGGAATCCTTTTAACTGTTGTTGTTCTCAGGTTCACCTTGACCCGGGGTATTAGGAGCTCTTAGTGTCTCATCTATGTGTAAATAGTGAATACCCAAGTAACAATCAAGACAATAGAAATGTATAAAAATATATTTTTATTAAAGAACTACCAACAATACATATTTATAGTAAAATGACCAACAATGTATATTTGACGCAGCATGACCACCAATGCATTTTATGGTAAAACTGAAGACATACATTGTTAAAAATAAGAATAAACCATTTTCCAAGTTTTAATCTTATTTCTTGTATGAAGAAAGAATTTTTACTCCTCTTTTTATCTTGTGGTGTTATTTGGTAAAGAAGACTTGCAGATAAGTAAGTATAATTTAATCACAAAATAATATTATTCTCTTGAATTAATTCTAAAATTTGAATTTTCATATTTAGGTTTCGACATTAAATAACCCTTGTCGTTTTGCCGATATGGATTGAGTAACAAATATCAGTAAGTGTTACATCATCATAATGCTCGTATCAGTACAGCGAAAATTACATCTGATTAAAAAATAAAGATTACGAAAACAAATTCCACTCTCTTTATCCTCTGGCTCTTACCTTCCTGTTTAATGTATATTTTGTAAAGACATGAACTTTATGAACTTGTTTTTAAAACAAATGAAGATACTTAGAACTTCTCCCTATTCTTTTGCCAAAACCGAAAATTTGCATTATGAAACTTGTCAATCGATGTTGAAAAAGATTATTGATTATAATGTAAGCTATATTGCAAAATTCTAACGAAATATGAATTTTTAATACGTTTCTGACGCTTAAATTCATGACATGCCAGTATTTGCTATTTACTGAGTCTTATCGGAATTTAGGGTCAGAAAAGCATCAAAAATTCATATTAGAAGATGCTTTCAGTAAAGATTGTAAGTAGATATAATCATATTTTCAAGTTACTCCTTTTCTAGGCGTTATTCGTGCTGTCTTGTATATATTCTCAAAAATGTTTAAAGAGCAAAATTGTTAACAGGAAAGTGTAACAAGTCGTACGCTGTATCTTTCAAACACGATCTCTGATCAACTTTTTCGGGCAGATGATTATCAACACAGCGCCAGTATTTAAGGGGCCAATGTTTTGGAGCTCTTGTGATACTTTGGTGCTAATAATGACCTATATTGGTCAACGATTACAAAAATTTGTAGAATTAAATATGCACCCACTTAGGAGTCGCCAACGTTGAATTTAATGCAATGTTTCTCTTAGATCGATGTCCAATCACTCGTCATCTCGTTCTTTCATTACCTTTTGTCTCTCACAGATGTCATTTCTCACTGATCTCTGTCCGGAATACTTGTAATCTTTGAGCTAATAAAAATATAATCATTTATCGAATGTGAAAAGAAACAATTGTTTTTTTTAAATACCGTCATAAAGAAATATTTTCTATTTTCGAAAGACTCTGTTGTTACAAAAAAATGTGTTGGTCTTCATGAATGTTCTTGTCGATAGTGGTCGGTTTTCATGAATGGTGAGATCCTGTTGGTTGGCCGCCCGTTTCCGAATATGGCTGACTACTACGGTGAAAGGTCACTCCTCGATTGGAGACATTTACCCAGCTACATTTGTTTTTGTTAAACAGCCAGGAAGTCCACATGTAGTTTATGCTGGAACTAAACAAACTTTAGATACATTTCAAGTATACGGTTTGTACAAGTCCAGTAAGCTCAAACACTCGGTCACGATGTACTAGCAGAAACATCGGCATACAGTTCTGTCTATCAAACTTCCAACAGCGATTGGGTCAACTCGTGCTATGGTTTTTAGCACTTTCCAACGATACCGCACGCAGAGATCTCTTCCCAGGCCGACAATATATGGATCGATTCGAACTTTCTCGTGGTTAGAAAGTGATTGTTCTAACAACGCGGCCATGTGTCCAATAATACTTAACTGACGTAACATTTCGAATTGATTTTTAAACTAATTTCAGACTCTATTTAATTTATTTAGGAGGGATCTTCAGTGAAACTTCAGTAGTTTTTTGTAGATGACGAAATATAGAGCCTTTACCATGACTTGGCTTATTCATATCATCTTCCATGAAAGATACTAGGAGTTACAGAGTGTGAAGGAATAAGAAAAAGGGAAACAATCTTAAGGAACTAGAACAATATAAAAGTAATCAAGACAGATAACGATTTCTTCTTCGTTTGCAATGTTTCTTCCAAGAAGTAGTTGATCATGAACTTCCACTTGGCCCTTTCTCTCGCTCTCAATTTTTCCACTTGGCATCTCTCCCCAAACCAATCCATTTGCTCAAGCCTATGTCTAGCGCTGCTTTCCCCTGTCTCTCTTTTCTTCTATCTATCATTTGAGTATAAGATTCCCCACACCGTTCTTCCTCATTATGTATCCCAGGAACCTCAGCTGTCTCTTACTGGGGTAAAGTAGGAGTTTTCTTCTCGTTTGCATCTTCTCCAACACTTCATCGTTGCTCATGTGTTCGGTCCATGTGTTGTATATCGACAACAACAAACACGCATATATATAAAAATATGAAGTTATATTTTTATTAATGACGATGGACCGTGTAGAATAGGGAACAGAGAATTGAGAGAGCGCTCTTCTAATGGGTTGACGGGAGTGTAGTCTTATCTGTTGTGTCTCTCTTCACCGGCCGATCTCTGTTGCTCCTCTACTGGCGAATCCGTGTGCCGAGGTCTTTTTATAATCTTCCAGAACCGGGACTTTTTCTTCCGGTTTTGCCTCGCCCACGCACGCCCACGTAATTCTCAGAGACACCTGTTCTGTTTGCCTCTGTAGCCATTTCCGCTGCTGCCGGAAATAAGGTCAAACGACATCCGTTCCTTTCAACGACCGGAAACACCCTCGCTTGCATCAGCCTTCCTCGGGTGGGGCCAGATTGTTATATTACACATGGTATCCTCAACAACCTTCTGTAAACCACATTTCTGCTGCCTTGAGCCTCTCCTTCATCTTTGAGATCGTTCAACATTCACTAGCATACAGATATCACATAACAGTCCATCACTCCCTTCTTTGTTTCCAATAACATTTTCCTGTCTCTCAGTACTCTGTTTGGCTTTTGAAATTCGTCTTTAGATCTCAATATCGAGTTTTCTATCCCCTCTGAGAACGCTTCCCAGGTATTTGAATTTCTTCACTTGTTTTATTTTAGTTTCTCCAGTCTGTGGTTGGTATTTTGGGCTCATTTTTTTTGCTGATGATCATACATTCAGTTTTCTTTAAGTTAATGCTCACTACTTTTTTTCTCGCTTTCTGTTGCTATCTTCTGTAAGAGGTCCTTCATTTCCCTTTTCCGTGTCTGCTATCATCACCGTGTCATCCGCTTATCGTAAATTGTTGCGACTATGGCTGCCAATAACGAATCCTGGTAAGTATTTTATTTCTCACAGAATTGTTTCGCTGTATAAGTTGAATGAGTGAGTGAGTTTTGTTTAACGGCATATCAACACCTCTGTGGGTTATTTAATGCCAAAAAGGTAAGGTTTTAAGGTATTTTTTAATGTTCGGTTACAGTAAGAAGGTTGATTTAGTCAGATTTTGATTATTTTTTTTATTTTAGAAACCGAAAATGTCTTCTAGTTTTGTATTAAAAAATTTATTGCTGGTAATAATTTTTTTTCCTTCAAAAATGTGTTATGGTAATATTTTTCATTCAAAAATGTATATTTTTCTACAAAAGTCTATTTTTATAGTTTTATATTGTTTTGAGCCCAGTTTGGAGGTTAACTATTTGCTACATAGCTGAGACCCTAACAGGTGCTACCACCCCGGGTCAGGGTGGAACTGGGAACAACAGCAACTAAGAGGTGGTTTCATGCTCCTCTAAGCCTCTCAATCAGAGGCCTTGCTGACGGATGCCGTTTACCGTCATACCCAGGACCGTATAAGTTGAATATATCCTGTGAGAAAATACATCCTTGTTTTACGCCCCTTTCTGTTTTTGTATACCTACTGAATTCACTTTCTATCCGTACGCAAGTAGTTTACTGCCATTATAGATTCTTGGTTATTTATTATCTTTTCCAAAACTGTCGAGGTTGTCGAGCATCTCTATTAAGTCTTTCTGGCGTACTTTGTCAAATGTTTTTGCGTAGTTTATAAAGCATAAATAGAGATCTTCTACATTTGTATTGCTCTTTCAGATAGCATTCTGCGCATGAATATCACATTTCTTGTTCAGGTATCCTTACCGAAGCCTCACTATTCCTCTCCTATCTCTGGGATGATTCTACTGCGCGCTTTGTTCCTCAGAACCCGGATGATGAGTTTTGTTATGTGGCTCATTAAACTGATTGTTCGGTGGAGTTCACATTCCTTTGCACCTGGATTCTTATGTAGTGCTATGAAAATTGATCTGTTTAGATCCTCCGGTATAGTGCCAATGTTGTAGATTTCGTTTATTATTTCTGTGATCATGTCTACGCCAAAGCCGTCTAAAGACGTCAGCATCTCTATTACAACACTGTCGGCTCCTGCTTCTTTGGTTCTGTTCAATTTGATCATTGCTGAATCCACTTCGGTTTCCAATATTTTTGGTCTATCTGTATTTCTGTGTATTGCTGGTTGCTCTCTCTTGACGTGGAAGAGATCTCCGTTACACTCGTCCTATCTCTGATGTTTTTTTTTTCTTTTCCTACTATGAGTGTTCCGTTATTTGCTTTTATACATCCTGTTGCTGAGCAGGTCTTTTTTTTCTTTTTTATTTTCTTTATTGTTCATGCATATCTTCTTTGTTTTCCGTGCTCAGTCTCTCAATTTCGACGAATTTGTCGATGCGCCATCTTTCTTTAGTTTGTTAGCATTTGCTCCTTATTTCCTTGTGTACTTTCCTGTATTCCGGTCCATATCTTTGCATCATCAAGAGTCTTTTCAGCAATCCACTGATCTTTCATCCAACGTGCTTTTTCCTTTGGAATGATGTAGTTCGCTGATTTTTTTTAATCGTGTCACCCCAAGCAAGGCATTCCACTGCCACTATAGCGCAGGGGGTTACATAAAGGGATTAGATATAGGAAATGTCAGAAGGAGGGTGATAGACTACTTAGGATGTACATAGGGAGAGAGTTGGAGAGAGTGGGTATGAGTTAGTGTGTTAGGAGGTGTCTATTGACCTTACATTTAAACTCCTGGAGGTTGTAGCCGTCGGGGAAGCAAGCATGCGGTAGGGAATTCCACAGGCAGGAAGTGCGAGGAAAGAAGTTGTTGGAGTAGAAATTGCGGTTACATTTCATCGGTTTCACTGTAAAAGGGTGGGACCTAGTTGCCAATCTAGTGTCTCGTGCAAATTCACATCTAAGGGGAACCAGTGATTTAAGTTCGTCAGAGCAGAAGCCATGAAAGTATTTATAGAAGAGGCACAGGGAAGCCACGTCACGCCGGTGAGAGAGATACTGCAGGCGGTCAGCCAAGTCGGTATCAATCACATTACAGATTCTTCGCTGTATTTTGTCAAGAACCCCGAGGAGAATAGAAGGGGCACCCGACCAGATGTGGCAGCAGTACTCAATACACGGGCGGATGGTGGATTTATATAATTGCAGGATAGATTCAGGCGGAAAGAAATTACGGGCCCTGCACAGAGAGCCGACTTTCTTTATCACTAGATCTTCTCTTAGTGCATCTCATTTGGAGCTTCTGTTTCCAATTTGCCCTTCGTATTTCTTTTTCACACTGTCAGTGTACATTTCCAGCAGGTTCAGGTCATTGAATACTGCTGCCATATCTAACGGAGAATCTTTAATGTGTCACTTTCTCAACGGCGCAATGTGGCTTCACTGTGTCTCTTTTACAAATACTTTCACGGCTTCTGCTCCGATGAACTTGGCTCACTGGTTTCCCCTATATATAAATTTACTCGAGCGACAAGATTAGCAACTAGGTTTCACCATATTACTGTGAAACCAATAAATTGGAAACGTAAATTCTACTCCACCAGCTTCTTTTCTCGAACATCCCGCCTGTAGAATTCCCTTCCATTGACTTGCTTTCCCGACAGCTATAATCTCCAAGAATTTAAATGTAAAGTCGATAGTCATCTCCTATCTCACTAACCTGCATCCTCTCTCTCTCTCTCTCTCTCTCTCTCTCTCTCTCTCTCTCTCTCGTGCTCCTTTCTCCGTCCACTCCGTCGTCAGTATTATCATCCTTCTCTTGCCAACTTCTTGACACCCCCTATAATTTGTCACTCTTTTTCATAACTTTCCTCCTATGTAACATTCTGCAAAACTATGGCAGTAAAATGCTTTGCTTGGGGCGATATGATTATAAAAAAAAATTATGAGTCTGTTGTCCTGCAGTTCAGGACTACGTTAAGTTTCTTTAATCTCTGTAGTTTTATCCTTAGTTTTATATTTCATTAAATTTTTTACAGATCAAATTTGTCTCGAAAACATGAAACCGGAGAAGTTCAGCATGCAAGAGGCGCGAAAAAAAGAATCCTGTACCAGGGAACGCTTACGACTAGCCATTTCAACTGTGAATTGATGAGACTATGTCGTCAATCTAGTCTTCTTTTATATGTCTGTTCAGGATGTAGGCGATCCTGACTCTACATATCTTCCTGTTCCTTGTAGCTCTTAATATATTTTGTCTTATTTCTCCAAACCCGGTTCTGCCATCCATTTGCTTAAGTATGCCACGCGGCGTTTTCCTTTCTCTTTCCCTCTGTTCGCCCTGTGAGTATCAGATTCATCAAGCCCCCCCTTATCATTGTGTCTCAGAAATTCAAACTGTCTCTTTCTGATGTTATACATTATTTTTTTTTGTTTTCTTTCTCTACAAAACTACCTTATTGCTCACATGTTCTGTCCATGTATCCTCAGCATGGTTCTGTAGAACTACATTTCTGTTGACTCGAGTCTCTCTTTCATGTTTGAGGAGATTGTCCAGCATTCGCTGCCATGCAGGAGGACAGATATCACGTGACAGTCTAGTACGCTTTTTTCTTTGTTTCCAACGAAATTTTCCCGTCTCTCACTACTCTTAGTTTTTGTAATGCATGCTTAGCTATCCTGAGACGCCTTCGTATCTGTGTCGCATTTTGCATTAAAAGTATTTATAGAAGAGCTTCATTACGGTGGTTTGAAAGTGACTGAAACCGAGACGCCAGATCAGGACCAATAATATTGCTGATTTGGTGCCAATATAGTATGTGACCTACCTCTTTGATTCTGGTATAGCATGTCACCTACTTTGTTTGAATGTGTCCTACCTCAGTAAGAGCATATTTATAGATATAAGTATTCTGCTATTTATTGAAACTAATTATTTTCCGTACCCACTTAACAGACAGTTATATTACTTTTTTATAATATGCTTTTTAAGGTTGGCCACATATTATACCAGTGATAGAATTTTGGCGGTTGGCTGCATACTATACTAGCGCTGATAATTTTTCTTTATATGTCATCAAGAATCTTAAAAATATGTAGCAGAAGTATCGGACTATATGTGGAAGCATTGGAGTAGATAGACTAAACTATCGCCCGGTTCACACTCCACCCACGTCTATTGTACAGGTGTAGAGGCTCATCCCTTGTTCCCTGTTTAGGATATGGTTTCCGGCTTTCTCTTTTCCAATCTTTTCACTTTTCTTTTTCTTTTTTTTTTTTCAATTTGAGTAGATAGACTAAACTATCGCCCGGCGCACACTCCACCCACGTCTATTGTACAGGTGTAGAGGCTCATCCCTTGTTCCCTGTTTAGGATGTGGTTTCCGGCTTTCTCTTTTCCAAATCTTTTCACTCTTACGTAGCCCCCTGCACATCAGTGGCGTTACTGCCTTGCTCGGGGTGATATGATTAAAAATAATATTCAATGCCTGAACGTAATGGTTGACTTAAAAATGTCAGATAGGAGAGAAAAATTGCTAATATCAATTAGACGGGAAATACGAGAGGCAGGGGGGTTGGTCGTGTTTACTCTCGGATTAGTTGCGAGTTTGAAATTCCAGCTTACTCTTTTATTTGTTTATTTCGGCATCGGTACTCAACCTCACAAAAATATATAAAATGTTCTCTTCTTTTAATTAAATGACTCGTTTTTGACGATGAATATAAAAATATCACATTTAAAGTTTAATCAAGTTCTGCTCAGTTTTATTCTTTAACCTTTTCCCACTGGTTTATAATTCATAATATATAATCTTTGTTAAACTATCTGCTTTGAGTAGCGAAAAATTCTTCGAGCGCGAATATCTGACCTCTGATGTTGAATCTTTTATGGAATTAAAATGAAATATAAATGCCCAAAATGCTTTAAAATAATGATGGCCAGTGTCGGATTGGTCAGGCGGAAAGAGAAAATCTCATATCTTAAGTGTTTCCATTTTATTAAAGCGTTTTCAGAGACATGGTTTCTGGCATTATCATGTAATGGATTTGCTCTGTACTTATCGCTGTATCTTAAGCAACACAGATCACGGCGTACTTAGGACATGTATTTTTAGTGGATGTTCCACACTCACGTGACCACTAGTCTACTGCCGCCTTAAAAATCATAATGGTTCTCTTTTCTTTCTCTTTTTCTTTTTCTATTTGTTTCTCTCTTTCTCTCTTTTCCTTTCTGTTTTCTCTTTCTCACTTTTTCTTTCACTTCCCTTTTTCTTTCACTTTCTCTTTTTTTCTTTCACTTTCTCTATTTTTCTTTCACTTTCTCGCTTACTCGGCGTGAAAGAATTTGTAAAAAAGAAATATTATCAAGAAAGGTGAACCATTTAAATGACCAAGACGGTAGATGACTGTTGGCATTTCATTTAAATTTTTGAAGATCAAAATTGGTTGGGAAGCATAGAGCCGAAAGCGTGTGCCACGTGCTAGAAAAGAAACTCTTAGCATAGAACTTGCGGTTACATCCAGTCCAATTGCAAATTGAAGAGACTATGTAGACAATCTAGTACTGCGATTAATTTATGACGTCAAGGTACCATAGCGAAGAGCTCTCCCGAACAATCACCATTTTCTCTCACTTTCTCTCTCTTTCTCACTTTTTCTTTCTCTTTCACTCTTGGTTTTTCTCTTTCTTTTTCCAGATAAGACAAAGTAATCAATGGCATGTTCTTAGTTAGCATTGGAGACTGTATAACTTCGGGATTTAGGTAGGTTTTATAAAGATAGTGTACGATAAGTGTTTTTTTTTCTTTTTTGTATTTTACGTAGTTTTTGTTTTTTTTATCAATTCTTCTCAAGTGAGGCGATAATGCCGCTAAGATGAAAGGGCTACTGGGATTGAAAGAGAATAATAATATTTGAATTGGAAACCAAATCCTAAACAGGAAACCAGGGATAAACCCCTCTGTTGTTCAAAATACCACGAAGTAGAGTTGACCGGATGATAAACGAACGTTTACATATTCCTATAGAGGAAAAATAAATAGTAAGTAAAATTTCAGAGTTCAGGCGAAGTGGTTAAATTTTTGTTTTGTTTTTTTTTCTTTTAATTGTTAACTACTTATTTAGGTTTGCACAGAGTTTAAGTACGTTCTTCTAAAAATCTCTCCCCACTCTCTTTTCGTAGATCGGCGTCTATTAAGTGTAATTGTCAATCAGATTACATTCTCTTACCCTCCGAAGCATAAGGCCGTGTGCTAGGGAGGGGAGAGAGGTCAAATGGCGGGAGAAAAAAAAGTGTGGAGTTAATCGATCACATCAAAAAAAGAACTTGCATCTATGAAATACCTGCATTCCAAAAGCTTAAATAGATTGCTAAGAATCAGAAAAAAAACTTTGTTAGAAAAAAGTATTAAACTGTTAAGTGATTCTTCTTCTGCGTGTCAGAACGTAGGCGATCATGGCCTTCCACGTCTTCCTATTGCTGTTCTTATCACGCTTTCTTCTGTCACCCAGCTCAAACCCAACTCTGCCATCCATCTGCTCAGGCCCTTCAAATGTTATCCGCTGCTTTCCCCTACCTCTCTTTCCCTCTATCTGACCTGTCATTCTCCAAGCTCTCCACCCTCATTACTGGTCCCAGAAACTTCAGCTGTCTTTTCCTGATGCTCAGTATTAATTTCCTTTTCATTTCAATCTTTTCCAAAACATAATCATTGCTTACATGCACAATCCATGATATCTGCAGCATCCTTCTGTAGAACCATAGTTCAGTTGTTTCCTGTTTTTCCTTCATCTTTGACACTGTCCAGCATTCACTGCCATATTGAAGGACAGACATCACGTAGTTATCCAGTACTTTTTCTTGTCTCTTAATACTCTGCTCAGTTTCTGGAATGCGTCTTTGTCCATGCGAATTTGGCTACGGTCGCACTTTCCGTCTTCCGTTAGAACACTTCCCATGTATTTCAATTTTTGTATCTGCTAGATTTTAGTATCCCCAACCTGTAATTGGCATTTTGAGCTCCTCTGTTTGCTGTAGACCATACGTTTGATTTCTTGTGGTTTATTTGTAGTTTTTTCTTTCTATTTTCTTCGTTTACATTTCTTTAGATCTTGTAGATTTTTCCGTGTCAGCTCTCTGCACTGTATCATCTGCGTATCTTATGTTGTTCAAATTGTGACCGCCGATGACTAATCCTGTCATATCTTCTAGGGCCCTGAGAATAGTCTCGCTGTACAAGTTGAATATTTGGTTGTTTTGTTTTTATGGTGTATCAACCTCGGCGGGTCATTTATTGCCAACTACATTTTATTTATTTATTGCTGATAATACCTTTTTCTTTCAACAATTTATTATTTTATATAAGTTTTGTGTCTAGTAATACTTTTTTCTTTTCGAGTATCAAGATTCATTGGGATTTGTTTTTAAGGCCAGGGTCCACAAGTTCTACCCTTGTTATTTAACCCATAACTGGAGGGAACGGATGGATTAATACCTTTCTCAAGTGTAACAGTGCTTACGTGGATGCAGGGTATTCAACTGGAATTCGAACTCGGCTCACCGATTTCTCTTTGCGAGCCGATATCCACTGCACCACAACGCACATCATCACTATATGCTTACAGCACCTGGTATTTCCAAGCGGTCACCCATCTAAATACTGACCAGGCTCAACGTTGCTTAACATCGGTGATCGAGCGAGAACCGGTGTATTCAACGTGATAGGCCGTAAGCGCAAGTTGAAGGATGTATCTTTTCAGAGGAAAAGATACATCCTTGTCTTACGCCTCTTTCGATCTTTGTATATCTGCTGAATTCCTTTCTTGCCCGTTGTGATACGTGTCCTATATGGCAAAGAATGCTGGACAATCCCCTCACAGATGAAGAAAATGCAGTAATATCATTCTACAGAAAGATATCATGAACAGAACATGTGAGCAACGAAGTTCAAAAGACAAAACAAAAAGAAAACTTACACTTACAGGAAGTGACAGTTGAAATTTTGGAAACGTATAATGAGGAGATGATTAGAATATTTGTTAATCACGGGGCAATTTGAGGAGCAAACAAAAGCGACGCATAGCCTAATTGAGGAGCTTGGGAAAAATAACGAAAAGATAAAATTTATTAAGAGCTAAAGAGGACAGGAAAACATGGAGAACCATGGTCGCCTCTGTTCTGAGGAGTTAGGGCGTATAAAGCAAATATGAAATCTAGTGTAAGAATAGAATTCCTTTAAAAAAAAAACTGCTCAAAATCTGAAGTGGCCAGTTGGACAATGTTGAACTGGTATCTCGGCTTCTGTCACTTTCCAGCCGCCGTAATATAAATTCAGTGTGCCGCTTCTATAAATACTTTCAACGGAAAGTGAGACCCTGAGATTCGAAGGCGTATTGGGATGGTCAAGGACGCATTTCCAAAGCTAAGCAGTCTTTAGAGTTGATTTTCTAAGCGCCGCTTAAATGTGGCACAAGGCCGAAAGTATGGGGTACCCAGTGAGGATTAAACTCACTGATCAGTTGAATTAAATTCTAGCATGACAAGCTTGCTAACCATTACACCACGCCGAGATGCTCAAGCAGAGTCTTGAGAGACAGGAAAATTTCGTTAGAAATAAGTGTACTGGACGGTTAAGTGACAGTTACATACGGCAGATATAAAATTAACTGCGATAACGGATTAGTTAAAGTAAAGACAAGAATTAGCAAAAAAAGAAAAGAAAGAGCGATATAATAAATAGCTAAATAAACATTTTTCTAAATTAAATAAGAAAAAATTCAGATAAAGAAAACTTAATAAAACTCATGAACCATGTGTAGAGTGACTTTCTATTTGACTATCGGGAGACAAGAGGTAGAAAAGATTGTTTTTTACAGGAGTCAATTTCACAAATAATAATTAATTTTCTTCTAACCATATACATAATTTTTATGCGTGTGAGTGCCCGGACACACACACAAGTTTGACATAAGTTCCACGCTTGATTGCTTTTTACCGACATTTCATATTATAATGTTCATTTTGTTATTAGTGCAATAATGTATGTACATCAACAATGAAGGAAATTATGCTGTAAATAGATGTTGTGTAAAACAATGATCCGGGGTAATAGCATCTGTTAAGGTGCCACTTATGGTTAAATAGTGAACTCTCAAACAAAAGCAAAATTCAATGAAAGTAAAAAGTGCATTTGTAAAGTAAAATTACCAACAAAACTTACTTATAGTAGAAGAGACAACAATACATTTTCTCTCCAGACATACCGGCATTAACTATCACATACAGGTTGATATATCGCTAAACAACCAATCTCTCTCAACGAATTATATATATATATATATATATATATATATATATATATATATATATAATAAAAGATGATTAATGGGGGAGAAAAATTGGAAAAAAAACTAGTTCAATAACATTCGAACCAACAAGCAACCCCTCTGTTTACAGAGGGAAGACTTGCGGGATTTGATGTATAAAAACTCTAGAGGTTTTAGATGATATATAGAGTGAGACCTTGATAATATAGAGAAACGGTCTACACTCAATCCAAAAACACAATTCTTGCGAGCAGGAAATGTGTTTTTGGATTGAGTGTAGACCGTTTCTCTATTTTATCAAGGTCCCTCTCTTTATATCATAAAAAAGGGACGAAATCTTCGGTAGCCATGTTAACGAATGCCGGCTTCAGAGGATGAAAGGAAGGGATAACTACATAAAAGAAAAGATAAAAGTAGAGAAATGAGATAATATATTGTAATATTTAGCTCTGTTAAAAATTATAAAAATATATTAAATAAGTTTTTATCAGAAAAAAAATGTGTTTAATTTGGTCTGTCTATTATAGTAGATTTAAAATCTACTAATGAAATAAAAGTGGGGTTCTCCACCTGTATCATTCTAATATTAATAAAATTAATATTAACAGCATCTGGTTTGAAGGATTTTATCTACATACCATTCCTTTTTGGATTATATATATATATATATATATATATATATATATATACAAACCCTCTCTCATTTTATTGAGCACTCTTCACTCATAACTAAAGCAAACTTTAAACACACACACACACACACACACACACACACACACACACACACACACATATATATATATATATATATATATATATACATATATATTTTCTAAACATATGCTGTTGAATATAAGAGACAATGAATGTCTATTATGTTTAATCATGAGCCTTTCTAAATGTCGTATTTTTGCTTTAATTTCAGTTGAAAATAAAGACAAAAATTCTGCAACATTTGGATAATTATTTATTGATTTTCTTCTAAGCTTTCGGCTCACATGAGCCATCTTCAGAGAGGTTGTTTAAACTGAAATATTATAAAATCCACCATCACCGACGATTTTATTTTGTGCTGACATAAAACTCCGCTTGGCAACGGCAATAGTTACCAAAAATAATAAACGTAGTTCTTAAATTTACGATGCGGTTTTATGACGTCACACCGCGTGATAGCTCGAAATGACAACAAAACCATGTAGTCAAATGCAATGTAATATGTTATTTCAGGTTTTAAAGTTGATATATATATATATATATATATATATATATATATATATTGTGTGTGTGTGCAAAAAGAGGGAAAATATTTGATCCTGATCATTAATTGCATATATAAATGCCCCATGGCGGAAAGTAATGATTATCAAATAAATTCGAGCTTAATTAACTTGCCGTACACTTATTGGCTTAGGAAATATCTACAACGAGCAAACTCACACGCGAGCGCATGCACAGAAACATCTTCTTTCATTGGCAATTCGCCCGCACGTGATTCAATGAGCCTTATTAACTTGGCTTATGATTCTGAAAGTCATAGACTGTTAAATGTAAAACTTCCCCTGGCGTGATCAATTTCTAAGCATACATAGATTTGCATCAAAATTTATTTCCGATCACGTAATTAAATTCATTCTTGCTCATCTCTATAAAACTTGACGTATCCTATCAGTTACGCTTTTTTGCAAACCGCGATAGCGAACGAATGGGGATAAAGTGAAATCGCAAACAGCTGAATTAGAATTAGTAGATTTTAGGCTCGTAGATATGGGCCTTATTTTGTCCGTCTCGTAGATGTGGGCCTTCTTTTGTCCGTCTCGTAGGCGTGGGCCTTCTTTCGCCCCTCTCGTAGGCATGGGCTCTCTTTCGCCCGTCTCGTAGATGTGGGCCTTCTTTCCTCCGTCTCGTAGATGTGGGCTCTCTTTCGCCCGTCTCGTAGGCGTGAGCCCTCTTTCGCCCGTCTCGTAGGCGTGAGCCCTCTTTCGTCCGTCTCGTAGGCGTTAACCTTTCATAAAAAAAGAAAATTTGCTGAGTATATTTTCCAAGGGTGGTGTTATTCGCGCACCATAGGGCTTATTGGATAAGTGAGAGAGGTCTTGTCGAGTGGCAACCAAAGTCACCAGACCTCATACCCTTAGATAATTTTTTTGTGTGGGGACATTTTAAATCAGTTGTGTATTAGACGCGAAAAATTAAGAATCTTCAAGAAATATTTAAATACGGACGACAGAGGAAACTCCCTGACTTTAATGTATCACGCATTAAACGTTTTTTGAAAGAACATTTTGAACATCATATGTAACAATTAAATAAGTATTAAATAATTTTTTTATGTGCAATTATACTTTTAATAAATCATCCCTTTGGTACGCGACGTTTGCCTTACCCTGTAAATTGAGGAAATAAAAAAGAAAAAATATCCTATGAAACGTGTCGCCTTCAAAAGCAAGTTCTCCAGCTAATAATATTCTGAACTATCCATCTCCTCATTCATATCACTATGACCTCTACTGGTCCCATATCTGAGATGGAGTTGCAGAATTGTTCACACAGCCTTGTAAAAGATATGCGAAAACCTAACACTATGGTTATTTCCATGGCAAATGTTCAGGCGATCTCTATTCTTTATGACCAGAAGCTCAGTTCTTTGCAACCGGGACACATCTTATCACGGGGTTGAATCGTCATCATTCCCTACGTGTTTCTTTGTTACAAAAAGTATTACATTCCAAAGACTTCTTCACAAAGACCACGACTTCTGCATGCTTTCCCGAACAATACAGTATTAAGCTGTTCATGTCTTGTCAAACATTCTCTTCACAATATGTTTTTCATCTTCACTTTCTATTTTCATATCAAACATCTCATTCAGTAAGACTTTGCCTTGAGTGGCTCTGTATCAAATGATTTTTGGATTAAAAAAATAATTAAATGTGATACATAACAATAATGAATATTAGACTTATTTAGGAACTTGGATTTCCCTGTATGTTTGCCAATAGTACCTATATATATATATATATATATATATATATATATATATATATATATATATATATATAATGATAATCCACGTATACTGTCTTAATATGTATAGGAAAAACTACTAAAAGGTTGTAAGTTAAAAATGTATTTTTTTGACAGTATTTATTTATTTCTACTATTATATATATATATTTGATATTTCAGACCGGCCACGGCCTTTCATCAGAAACAAATGATTTGAAAATTTAAACTAGAAGCGTTCGTCGCGAGAAGCGTCCGTCGTGAGATGTTTACGTCGCGAGATGTATACATCGCGTGATGCAGAAAGCAATAGAGTTTGAATATTTTTAAACGTAAATCTACCTGTAATAATATTTTTAAATGTTGTTTTAAAGAATAAATCTTTAAGTGTATCTAAAAAATGTTTAACTATTGAAATATTTATAACTTTTATATATTATTTTTAACTTACAACTTTTTAGTAGTTTTTCCTATATATATATATATTTTTTTTTTCTTACATACAACATGTGACCTATGACCACATGTGCATTTACTTTGCCCTCATCAGCCGCTAACCAAGGGTGAATACACAGTTTCGGTGGTTTAAAGCGGGACTGCCACCCCTGGCACCACCAGCAGCAATCGCTACTGGGCAAAGTAAATGACAGAAAAATAAAATCAATTGGCACATTGAGACAGATGAAAACGCTTTAACAGTTTTTTAAAATTCAAGAGCAGAACGAGAACGGAAGAAGTAGACGACGTCATGCTTTCTTTGCGAATTTCTTCGAATTGCGCCAAATCCAGCATGACGCTTGTCGAACAATAGATTGAAGGCGACCATATGGGTTCGTATAAAATGATTTCCCGGCCTGGCGTTTTTTCTTTCGATTCTTCCGTTGGTTTTCTGCTCTTGATATTTTCAGAATTATTTAAGAGAATTAATATTCCCTCTTTTTCATGCAAAGGGGATTCTTTCAGACGGCGTTTTAATAACCGTTGTTCGGATCTTAATTTCCCCTTTTTCATTTGTCGTCTGTTTGTTTTTTTAAATGCGTTTTCTCTTCTGTTTGGTTCTATGCCAAATCTGTCAAAACAAACGTTATATACGATGTTGCAAAATATGCCCGTTTGTTTTTCAATGGGACCCTTAAGGTGAATCGGTAGTAAAAATGAAAGCTCTTCATCAAGATTTGACCAAAGAGTTTTCTGATTACCTTTAGGCCATTGAATCCTTGGTTTGCTGGGAATGTCTCCTGGGGGCTGATGTTCAACAATGGGATCCCGAACACTGTGGTTGTAGTCCTGTTTCATAATCCCATCAGTCGATTTCTATTCACGGTTAGGTGAACAACGTTGTTGACACCAACGTGCCTTATGGATTTTTAATCCTCGCAAACTTTTAAATGTCTTTCCGCAGTCACATGTTGTAGCCGGGTTCAGTTCCAATTTGTTGCCAAACATCCACCATCACCGACGATTCCACCCTGTGTTGACACAAAACTCCGCTAGGCAACGGCAACAGTCACCAAAAATAACAAACGCAGTTCGCAAATTTGCAATGCGGTTCTATGACGTCACACCGCGTGATAGCGCGAAATGGCAAGAGAACCATGTATTCAAATGCAATGTAACGTGTTATGACCGGATTTAAAGGTGATTCTATTAAGTGTGGGTTGTTTGGGTTTAATGTACATGGCCTCCAATATCTGAAGGTTCTTTTTACTGTCGTCGGTGATGGTGAATGTTACTGTATTACCGTCTTAATAACCTCTCTGAAGATGGCTCATGTGTGCCGAAAGCTTAGAACCAAATTAATAAAAAATTATCCAAATGTTGGAAAATTTTTGTCTCTATTTTCAACTAAAATTAAAGCCAAAATATGACGTTTAGAACGGCTCATGATTAAACATATATACAAGTAAACCATCCGTCCGTGCATGGAGTACTGCTGCCATTTATGGTCAGGCGCCCCTGCCGTTCTCCTCAGTGTTATTGACAGGCTCCAAAGGAGAGTCTATAATGTGCAGCCACTTCCCCACCGACAAAATATGGCCTCCCTTTGTCTGTTCTATAAATACTTTCATGGCTTCTGCTCTGACGAACTTAAGTCACTGGTGCCTCCTCAACAGGTGTTTACTCGTGCAACCAGACGGGCAACTGGGTCCCACTCATTCACAGTCAGGTTAGCCAAATGCAGACGATAATTCTACTCCTGCAGCTTCTTCTCTCGCGCTTCCCGCCTGTGGAACTTGCTCCCATATTCTTGCTTTAATTAATCTTTTTACAGTTATGTAGCCCCCCCCCCCCCCGCTCATCAGTGGCATTTCCGCCTTGCTCGGGGTGAAATGATTAAAAAACAAAAATTCATTGTCTCTTATATCACTTTTAAAGTAGCCATTTTGTTTCGACACTGTGTTTTACCAAGTGATGAGGTTTAGTTCAATTTAAAGAGTTTTAAAAAATTCAAGATTAGCCAAGCCCCCTTAATCAGAGAAGCATTGTTATAAAGCCAGAATAAACCAATCATAATAAAGTAATTTCAGATTTGAAGAATACGAGAACAGATGTTAAAAACAATTTATTTTATAGCATTACTATTAATATTTGATGATTTTATTTTTATTGCGAATTATAAATTCTAAGTTTAACAAAGCACTAGATGTAGGCTATTATAAAGTCCTTTAGACATTAAATGAGTAAAAGACGTGGACGCACACATATTCAAATCTATAGACATCCACATATGAACAAGTAGATGAGTATATACACATACGAACATAAATTCGTATAAAGACACATGTACAGATGAATAAGCGCACGCATATATATATATATACGCACAAATGTAAAAAATTTGTTTCTATCGACGTTTCAATTTATCCGTTAAATTTTAAAGCCATGTTTGGAAAGCGTCTGTAACGACTACAATATTGGATACATGTAAGAGCGAATTCGTAAGATGGCAAGAGCCTTGAATGAACGAGGTCAATACAGACAATCATATTTCAGTACATGAACAAATAAACATAATTAATATATATATTCATGCAAATACACAAACTAAAAACAAAAACGTACGCGACAAAAAACTCCACAGATCATCATATACAAATTAAAAATATAACCACATACATGGAACTTTTTTACACAACTTCTGGCATAAATATACACAAATAAGCGCAGGAATATTTGCACACAAACATACACGTATATAAACATGCATAAACAAGATATATATATATATATATATATATATATATATATATATATATATATATATATTGATTGATTGATTGATTGATTGATTGATTGTTTAATTACTTAGTTTCTGGTCATAATAAGGTTAGACCAGTGCACATTTGTATTAAAAAGTGTTCAATACAATTATATTGTAGATCTTTTGAATATTTTCAATTTGCAAACGAGTTATTACGCGACCTAGGTTTCTACCATGAGTGGTGTCTTCAGGCTATTTCCAATAACTGATTTTACTATTTACCGTTTATTTTAAATTCCCTTAATTTTTTTAAATTAAAGTCTATCTACTCCAATTAATTTAAATTTTTCTGTGACGACATATACTAATGATCTCTGTACGTTTATTCAGATATTGAAATTTCAAAATTTGAATTTTTTTCTGTTAAACATATATTACATCTGTCTCTTAAGCTATTAGTGGTCCTAGCCTTGCCTATCAGCTTCCACTTTATCTGTGAATTTAAGTTATTTTCTTTCAATTCCCAGTATTTTTGTGAAAGAAAGTGCTATTTGATATCTTAAATTAGGGTTAGTGAAATTGTATATATATATCTATATATATATAGATATATATACAATTTCTTGTCTCTATCCTTCCATCTATGCGTAAAGACATTCTACTCCCCTCCCAACATATTAACTCTGTTGTTTATCATTATAAATGTAGTTGTGGGTTGACTATATAGGTAGAACGACGCAAAGTTTAGATGTTAGGATTAAACAACATGTGCCTGCTAAAATACTTAACAAGATTTTTTCGTCTGGTGATACCATTCGAAACGCATACGGGCCTTCTATAGCGGATCATCTGATAAATAACCCGAGTTGTGCTGCGGATTACAATGCAAACTGGTTCTCCGTTTTGGCCAGATCACACTCGTTGTTCCATCTGAAGGTGTTGAAGACGCTGTTTATCTGGTTCAGGCAGCTTTCACTTTGTAAACAAAGAGAGTGTTTGCATGAGCTTGCTCTGCTGTGTCTCTATCATCTTTAGATGTAATAACTTTTATCAGATATCAATTTTTCTCCGCCTTCTGTTCATTCATTTCACGCATAACGAATATTCTTTTTCTCATAATTTTCCTCGTTTACAGTTCTGAATAGAGGCGACGAAACCGGTTGACTCGCGTTTTTATTTTAAAATTTGGCATGGCCGATTATAATAATATTTTTTGTCTTTAACGCCATAATTAACTTTTCTGCACTTAAAAATATATTCAAATAATATATATATAGATTGTCATCATTTTAGACAACATATCGAATAATTTTGTCGTTATCTTTTGACGGTACGAACCCACTCGTAATTGTAATAAAAACAAAGATATTTACTCGTATTTTCTAAGGAATATGACGGGCATTGCATTTTTTCTTGGATTTAAACTTGACTTGAAAAAATTATTTTTGTTGGGCATTATTTTAAAGAGGCTTAATATTTGTTGTTGTTTACGTTCAGGATGCAGATTTGAGTCAACTCAACGCGTACAATTTCTTTTCGGTGAGTCAAGGGTTTGATGATTGGCTCAAATCAACGCTAGCCTGTTGGACGTCAAGACAGATCAGATGATATCCGACTTCCCATAACCGATCAAAGTAAAGATGGCTGTTGTCGAAAAGATAAAATGTAAAGCAAGTAAAAATCGGAGACAGCAAAGTTAAAACAGAATCGGTGATATAAACAGACTGTTTGTTAAAAGGAGGGAAAGCTTGAAAGATATCTACCTATCTATTGAGCTACGTTGACAGGCAGACAACGTAATGTAATCTTCAAGCTAGACAATAAAAAAGCAATGGAAAGAAATGGAAATAAGTAAAGATAATGAACAACTTTTCACTTTCCAAATCTGAAAACCCTTCTTTATAACTTTCCAAAGACGTATTGGAATGGTCAAGGACACCTTCCAAAAGCTTAGTAAAGTATTGAGAGACAGAAAATTTTTTTCGTAGAAATGGGAAAAGAAGAGTAATGGACAGTTATGTGATGTCAGTCCTCCCTTTCTCGGATATCCCCTGTAACTGCTTCGTCATTCTCTTTACTCTCATCTTGTCTAAACTTTTACTCTTATGTAGCCCCCTGCGCATCAGTGGCGGTACCGCCTTGTTTGGGGTGAAACAATCGGTTTTTTTTTTCTGGAAATTGAGGATACCTTGGATCGAACATGTGATCAGCTACGAGATTTTAGAGAGAATGGAAACAAAAAGGAAACTTATTATTAACATCAGGAAGAGAGAGTGGAAGTTTCTGCGACACGCAATGAAGAAAGAAGACTCTAATACAATGTTGATAGGGGGAAGACAGGGTTAAATAATGCATGACATACCATTTGGAGCAACGGCATGTAAAAGAAGAATGTTTCTTTAATGTCTACTTTTCCAAGCCTTTCTTTAACTTCTTTTACTTAGTACTCTTGTTTGTTAACTTTAAAAACACTTTAGATTTTCCTAAAATATAGAAAACAAATGATGCCGGGAATGAATAAAAATTATTTCTACATATCAGTCAGTTAAGTGCCATACGTGACAATCTTAGACGATCATATCCCGAAAGAGATATGACTGACTAGACAGAAGATTATTACTTTCTGCTTGTTCTCCTGGTTGCAAGGCTATAGAACCCAATCTGTCCCGTTATTTAACCCTTAACTGGAGGGAAGAGACTGATTAGTACCTTTCTCAAGGGTGTTTGTGCGTAAGTGAATGAAAGGAATTCAGCTGGAATTCGAACTTGGCTCCCCGATTTCTCGTTCCGAGCCGATATCCACTGCAACACAATTAGTTTAGCTTAACATAAAAAAAAAACATTTTCATACAACAAAATTACTAAATCCCTTACAGAAATCCGTAAGTGTTTTGATGATCCATTTTATGAGAAATGGATTCTATTTACTCATGATTGTTAGGTATGTTACTAATGTTTCCTAGTTCCGCTTTGCCTTCAATATGTCTTGTGAGTGTCAAATTCTTCAAGCCCTCTTTCCTCGCTATGTGAATAGGAATGTCACTTATCTTTTTTTAAGTGTAAGTTTTTCTTTTAAAAATCCTTAGTGCCGATATCCTCTGCACCACATAACACATATATTTCTACAAATAGAATATGAAAATCCCTATATTTTTACCTTCAAACAGACCATTAATTCAAGCTGGCTTATCAAACATCGTTTGATATGTGAGTCATACAAGAAAACTCTTCGCTTCTAAGTATCAGGTCAGTATCAGATTTTCCACCATTTAACAACGCATAATTAATGGATGCGCGGTGTAAGCCATAACGACACGGAATTATAAATTGGAGAACAGTTCGAACTTTTGTCGGGCTCATTACAATCACTTACTCGCAAATATCTTCAGGGAAAGGTATGCATCCATCTCTTTTCCCCCTAGATATGGGTTGAATAGTAGCCTGAGTCACATATCTTTGGTTGAAGACCAGTCTCTCGCAGAAAGAAATAGCAACCTAATAAGAAAAGCTTCTGCCTAGTCAGTCATCAGACGAGACGGGTTCGTCCAAACATACATCACGTGTGGCACTTGACTAAAGAATCTTTTTTATTTTTTTACTTTTTATTTTTTATTTTTATTTTTTATTTTCATCTTTTTCCTTTTTTATCTTTTCCTTTTTTCTTTTTCCTTTTCTTTTTTATCTTTTCCTTTTTTTTCTTTTTTTCTTTTTTTTTCTGTTTTTCCTTTTTTTTCTTTTTTTTCCTTTTTTCTTACCATGGAAGCATGAACATTAAGACAAGTAAAAAAAAAAGTTAATGATTACCATTCCTGTCTCTCTTTAGAGAAAAAGCCAAGGAATAAAACTGTGCATCATTACCTAAAAAGAAGTGGGAGAAAACAAATGACCAAACAAAACACACACTAGCACACATGCACACATGTGTGTGTCAACTAAGCAAGCAACTGTTATTTCTGTTCATAAAGAAGGCTGTGCAGATTTAATAAACATGGTCTCCAGAATATTCAGCGACAGGTCTTATCCTCTTTCAAATCTCACCGAAAACTAGATTCCGTTTTTTTCCCCGCATCCAACTACAACTTTTTTGCTTTCAATTCTGGAAATAAATCGATTTACGGCCGTATCACATTGGAAACACAGGTTCTCGTACAATCACCAGTTAAGAAACGTCGAGCCTGGTCAGTATCTAGAAGGTTGACCACTTGGAAATACCAGCTTGAAAGTACCGGTGATATTTTTTTAAATATATTTACTTATCTATTAATCGAATTCATCCCGTGTAATCTCACTAAGACACAAAAGGTTATGGAGCATGAGAGAATTACTCGTGCAACCAGACTGGCAACAAGGTACCACTCAATTACAGTTATATCAACCAAATGCAGCCGATAAGTCTACTCCACAGCTTCTTTTCTCGCACTTCCCGACTGTGGAACTCCCTTCCATCTACTTGCTTTCCGGACGGCTACAACCTCCAGGAATTTAAATGCAGAGTCAATACCCATCTCTTATCTACTTGACTCCAGTTCTTTCTACATCACACTGTATATCTTTTCCTTTCTCTCTACCTTCGCAACTGTCATCACACCTGTGTTCCCATCCTTTTCTTGCCATTTCTCTGACACCCCCTGTAACTGCTTCGTCATTCTCTTCATTCTCCTCTTGTCTAAACTTTTACTATTATATATCCCCCTGCGCATCAGTCACGGTACCGCCTTGCTTGCGGTGAAACAATTAAAAAAATCTTTAAAATAAAACAAAAGCATTATTAACGAGCAAGAAGAATAGAAGAGTAATCAAGAAGACATTAAGATAACAATTGACAGTGCATTTAAATTTTTGAAGTTGTAAGAAAAGAAACTGATACCATAAAAGTGTTACATCGAATCATTTTTTTTTTATAAGCGTTTCACCCCGAGCAAGGCATGTCACTGCCACGACTGCGCAGGGGGCTACGTAGAGTGGAGAAAGGATGATTAAATATAGGAAATGTCAGAGGGTGGGTGATAGGCGGGTAAGGATACCGAGAATGAGGGTTGGGTAGATGAGAGTGTTCTGAGAATAATTGGGAGTTAGTGTGATAGGAGGTGTCTATTGACCCTACATTTAAACACCTGGAGATTGTAACTGTCGGGAAAGCAGACTTGTGGAAGGGAGTTACACAGGCGGGAAGCGCGAGAAAAGAAGCTGTTGGAGTAGAATTTACGGTTGCATCTTATTTGTTTAACTGTGAAAGGGTGGGACCTAGTTGCTAATCTAGTATCTCGTGTAAATTCGTGCTTAGGCGGCACCAGTGATCTAAGCTCATCGGAGCAGTAGCCATGAAAGTACTTGTAGAAGAGGCACAGGGAAGCCACATCACGTCAGAGAGTGGTTGCAGCCGGTCTGCCAAGTCTGTATCAACCACGTTACAGATCCTCCTTTGTATTTTGTCAAGAAGCCCAAGGAGAGCAGCAGGGGCACCCGACTAGATTGAACTGTAAACCAGTGGTTACTTGTTACTAATCTTGTACTGTGCTTAAATTCATAAAGTTTGGTACCATAGCAAAGATCTCATCCGAACAATTACCATGAAATTATTTATACAAAAGAAACAAGGAAGAAACACGATGGAAAAGTAATTGAAGCCTAGACACCAGATTAGGACCATTATTGCTGGATTATATCAAGAAACTTGATGGATAACAACTCTGAATTGGAAATAGTGGAGACGAGCTACAATTTAAATTGTATTTGTTATATTCATTTACGCGCAAAAACATTTGGGAAAGATATTATTTCGCCTCTTCTCTCACCCACTAGCTTTAGGGTTATTAGTAGGATGCGTATCAGTAAATCATTATTTCCAAAATATTCTTAGAATGAAAATGTTTTCTAGCTTAAGTACTCAGCAAAAGATAGATAAAAAAAAACAAATCAATGAGTCAATTTTTAAATAAAAGCAAGTTTTACTACCAGTAAATGTTTTTGATCAGATCAACTACAAGCAAAACAGTAAAGCCACTACGACACAGAAGGTTACTTGGTGTGAAAGAATTTGTAAAAAAGAAATATTATCAAGAAAAGTGAACGATATAAGTGACCAAGATGATAGATAACGGTTGAAGTTTCATTTAAATTTTTGAATGTCAAAATTAGCTGGGAGGCATAGGGCCGGAAGCGTATGCCATATGCAAGAAAAGAAACTCTTAGCATAGAACTTGCGGTTACATCTAGTTCAATTGCAAATTGAAGAAACCATGTAGACAATCTAGTACTGCGCTTAATTAATGACGTCAGGGTACCATAGCAAAGAGCTCACCCGAACAATCACCATGAAAGATTGAAGTATTTATAGAAAAGATACAGGAAACAACTTTACGGCGGCGAGAAAGTAACTGGAACCGAGATGTCAGTCAGGATTATTATTATTGCGAAAAACTCCTTTTTTTCTGTCGAACCATATGATAAACAAAACGCTGGTCATTTTCATATGTTAATTTTTTTTTTTTTTTAGACTTAGTTTAGAATCCATGTTCCATGAAACTGAAGGATTTCACTTATAATGTACAAAGGATGTTCCTCTGAATATTTCCATCAACCTCACTGATATATATGAGAGGAATTAACCTGGCAGCAATTGGCATTTTTAGGCATCCAACTAAAGCCAAAGTACTAACTCCCAAATCACCGCTGTATGACAGTCTCACTCAAATCAAATAATGAAAGATATTAGTAAGATAAATATATAGTAAAATATGCTATGTCACTATTACAAAATTAAGCGCAGTACTAGATTGTCTACATGGTCTCTTCAATTTGCAATTGAACTAAATGTAACCGCAAGTTCTATGCTAACAGTTTCTTTTCTGAACTCCATGAACGCATTCACCAGTAAAGAAGAGCAATATAGCTCGGCCTTCCTTGTCGACTTTTTGTCCGGGTCTTCTGTGTCGAGTGACGGATCTTTAATCTTTTATATATATTCTTATGAACAAATACAGGCTACACGTATAGGTTTCTATATGAATGAATGAGAAAGTAGAAAAATACTTTTGTATAACGCGTTTTGTCCTCAAAAAGGATTTAATCGAACTAAAGTAATAATTTTCTTTAAAGAATTCTGTTTTCGGAGGCGTATACAAAAATATAAGAGTAACTCAGAAATATCTACCGATAGGGAACGCAACAGAAAAACAAGAAATTCCAGCGTTACAACATCTTCCGTCTTTCATAGCGGTTCTTAGTTATTTTTCATTTTTATGTCACACTCTACTTTTTACATATTCGTTATATCATTTTCACCACAAGCAAGGCGTGACCGTCACTAATGCGCAGAGGTCTATAGTGAGAAAAAAAAACTGGGTACAGGGGTATTGAAGAAAGAATAAAAGATGAACAGAATTCAAGAAGATAAAAGATGACAATTGATATTAGATTTAAATTTTGGGAGATTGTGCTATCAGGGAAGCAAGTAAACTGAAGAGTTCCAGAGGCGAGAAGTGTGAGAAAAGAAACTGTTAAAGTAAAAGTGAGGGTTACATTTAACTATTTAAACTGTAAATGGGAGACTTAGATGTCAATCTACTAACACAGGTAAATTCATGTGGTCGGGACACCAGGAGAAAAATCTCGTCAGAGAAGTTGCCATTTAAATATTTGTACAGAAGACAGAGAAAAGCCACGTTACGTTGATGAGAAAGTGACTGATGCCGAGGTAGGACCAATAAGTCAATAGAAAAAAATATTGAAAATCAATCGTTAATATTTTGGCACATTTCAAACAGAATCGTAGACAAGAGTTTTAGAGTGCCATCTACCACTCGCAACCAACCAGGATGTCTGATATATACATATTAATGATTGCGCCAATACATTTTGGTGGGGTTAGTCATGGGTAGAAACTTAATATCGATTTGAAAAATTGTTCTGTCTACTGGCTGTATTAGTTCGGTAACTTACCATCTTGAATACCAGTTTGGTGCTGACTATATATATATATACAGATTGGAATTTAGAATTTTTCAATGCCTATCTCTCAATATTCAGCAACTTCTTCAGCGTGGAATTTTTCCTCCACAAAAAGTCCCCTGACTTCCTCGCCCATTTGCGAAACTAATCTTAACCCCTCAATCGCCTTTTGTGACTTCTCGATTCCTGGCTATCTTTCTCTATTACAGACTCCACTGTTTCCATATGCACAGTCTGTTTTTTGTTTTGTTTTTTTTACTGACGTAAACACCAACCTCTAGCTAGGATGATTTCTTCCGAATCTCCTGACCACTCATACATGTCTCAGTCTTTCACTTCTAAAATCGGTTAGCTATCTTTTCCTTGTTTCGTTCCCCCTTCATCGTAAACACCAAACTCTAGCTAGGATGATTTCTCCCGAATCTCCTGACCACTCATACCTGCCTCAGTCTTTCACTTCTAAAATCGGTTAGCTATCTTTTCCTTGTTTCGTTCCCACTTCATCGTAAACACCAATCTCTAGCTAGGATGATTTCTCCCGAATCTCCTGACCACTCATACCTGTCTCAGTCTTTCACTTCTAAAATCGGTTAGCTATCTTTTCCTTGTTTCGTTCCCTCTTCATCTCCCGATTGCTCCCTTCTAGACAGTATCTCTGACAATATAGTTCTTCCATTAATATTTCCTTCCACTCCCACTCACCCAGGAACCTCCTACCAACAGTATTTCTTAGAGCAGACTGGGATTCGTTCCGCGATTTCTGATGTGACGTCCCTTAGGAAAAAGTGTGTAGCCTTCACATTGAGGATTACACCTCTGTTGTCTCCTCCTGGGTGAAAGCTGGCATCGATGCTTTCATCCCGGTCAAGAAGTTCCGTCCTAAACATCATTCGTCCTTCTGGTTCTCTCTTGCTTGTCTGCCACCATTGCCCACAAGAATTACTTCTTCCAGCTATATCGGAGCCACGCGTCTGCCCATAATAGGCGCTTATTTGTCTCTACTCGTAATGAGTGTAAAAGGATCTTAAATGACACTAAGCTGTTGTTTACTGAGATAATGACACAGTATATAGCAGCCGCAAGTTCGGCTTCAGAGATAACAGGCGTCTTTGAAAATGTGTGCTGAACAACAGCAAATTTTCCATCCTTTCTTTTAATTAATAAATTTGAAGTCCTCACACTGCCTACAAGGTCGAGTGCTTTGCTCGCAGATTTTCCACCAACTCTACATTTGAATCCTCTGGAGTATTTGCACCACAAGCCTAATTGAGAAATCTGCCAAGGTAGACAAATCAAACCTCGCTGTCGATCTTGAAAAGGACCTCCAATCTGTGGTGGATTGTAGTAAGAAATGGCTCGTAAAATTTAATGCTTCTAAAACGAAGCTGCTATCCGTCAACAATCATAGACAGTCCCTCTTACCTCCATGAACATGGATCTAGGTAGGTCTCTTCGGTCTCACTCTCTCAGCCGACTTGAAATGGAACGACTACATTGAATCAATAGCTAAACTTACTACTAGACAGGATCTTTTCTCACTTGAGTCCATTTTGCACATATACAAATCAACCATTCGACCATGCATTGAATACTGTTGTCATATCTGGTGAGGCGCCCCTGCTATTTACCTCATGGTTCTCGACATGGTCCAGAAGAGAATCTGCAATGTAATCGATCCTGACCTGGCAGCTTGACTCTATCCACTTCCTCCCCGACGGAATGTAGTTTCCCTCTGTCTCTAATACAAATATTTTCATGGCTTCTGTTCCGACGAGCTTAGCTACCCCTCTACAAGAATTTACTCAAAGCAACCAAACTGGTAACAAGAAGACATTTCTATTTACGTATTTAATATCATGGTTTTTATAGCCACTATTCCTTAGGGGATTATAATAAAAACCCTTATGTTTACAAAATGCTTCTTCCCTAGGAGAGTTTTTACTAATTCTATATTCTATGGAGGAGAGTATATGTTTGATTATATTAGGAGAGTAATTAATTAATTAATCTTTTACAGTCAAAACGACCAAACGCATTTGTCACTTCTATTCCTCGGCTTCTTTTCTCGCACTTTCCTCTGTGGATCTCCTTTCCGTATACTTACTTCCATGATAGATACAATCCCTAAGAGTTTAAATGCAACGTCAGTTACCATCTCTTCTCCACTTGACTCCAATAATTCTCTTATTCTTTCCTCCCCTCTTTTTATTACACTCTCACTCCGCTCTCTTCACACCAGTATTCCCGTCCTTTTCTTACCCATTCTCTGTAAACGGTTTCTCTTTCTCTTCGCTCTCCTCCTATTTAACCCTTTACTTTCCTCTTCTGTAGCCTCCTGCGCACCAGTGGCAGTACTATCTTGCTTGGGGTGAAATGATTAAAACCAAAAAAAAGAAAATTGGTTAATTTACATAGGTGCATCAGTATATATTGGTCGGCGATAACTTACCATTTGATAAATATATCTACTCGGTATTTTATCAAAGATGTGTTCTTTGTACTGTAGAAGGCTTATTCAGATCTTCATATCAAAAAAGAGGCTTATCTGTCCTTCAATATGACAGTGAATGCTGGAAACTCTCCTCAACGAAGTGGGTGAAATATGGTTCCACAGAAGGAAATAGCGAATTATTCTAGAACGGATTAATAAGCAAATCAAACAGAACCTTGGATTATTACAGCGGACAAATACAACTGATGTGATAAATTGGTTTGGCAATATAAAGGATAAGAACAACTGTTCTTTATTCCAATTTGACATAGTTGACTATTACCCGTCAATTTTCAAAGATTTCTTCACCTTTCCACTGGAATTCTCAACATATTATTCGGACTTAACTAAGAATGAATATAATATTATAATGGCTACTAAGACATCCGTCCTTATCTAGAACCAAGAACAATAGATAAAAAACAATTCTGGTTACCAATTCGACATAACAATGGGTGAATTAGGCTCTGCGAGTGTTTAATTCTCATTGTTTTATTTGCTGTATACAACCTCTTTGCACACTATGACATTTTAAACTCATGACATGGAGAAATACAAAGATGGAATTATGATAGTACAAAATTCCACACATTTTTAAACCGAAGAAATTTGAAAACTAATCCATAAAGAATTCAAAATCTAAACCTAAAAGTAATAATCAAGATTAATTTAAAACAGTAAACTTCTTCGATGTAATACTAGACTTAATAAATGATATTTATCAACCATGCATAAAACTTAACGAATATTCGTTATACATCCACCCACTTTAATTACTCTCCTAATATAATCAAACATATACTCTCCTCCATAGAATATAGAATTAGTAAAAACTCTCCTAGGGAAGAAGTATTTTGTAAACATAAGGGTTTTTATTATAATCCCCTAAGGAATAGTGGCTATAAAAACCATGATATTAAATACATAAAAAATATGACTATAGCAGGGAAAAATAGAAAAGTCTTTTGGCATACCCCTCCTTTTAACAAAATGGTTAGCTTCAAGTTAGGGCTAAAGTTCCTCAATTAAGAAACATTTCCCTAATAATAACACTCTAAGTAATGTTTTAATAAAAATACTCTTACATTAAATTATAGTTGTACAAATTATTTGAAAACAATTATCAAAAAATCATTATAAAATCTCAAATCAGCACGTAAATCAAAGTAAAACTAACTATCCAAATAATGAAAATAATTAAACAAATTTATGTAATTGTCGAAATCCTCACAATTGCCCACTGGAAAATGGGTGTCTAACAAATTCTATTGTGTACCAAAGTAATGTAATGGCAAATGAAAACCCAACTATTATAAAAGTTTACATTGGATCTACTAAGAACACTTCTAAACAGCGTTGTTATTTGTATTAACTTCCTTCAAAAACACGCACCGAAACCAAATATCCCTTAGTGCGAATTTTCGGAATTTAAAGAATACAGACAAAACCCCCAAAGTAAAATAGATAGTTCTGGAGAAAACAATCTGTAACTCGTTCTACGACATCTCTCCTATGTGCCTGAATGAAGACCTATAGATTTTAAGTCCCCTAAAAGTAAATAACTATTGAATCGTAGAAATGAACTGACCTTTTTATGTAAATATCGAAAATATTTTTCTTTAAAACTTAACACAATGTTCCATTTATGACTTATACTCTAATAAAAATTAAAAATAATTTTACTAAAATAAATGACCCATACAATACTTATTTAAATTTCTTAACTACAACATACCTTAGTATAGCATAATTATTTAATTCTAACCGAAACATTTCAGCCCTTTTACTCATGAGGTAGTACAAAATCAAATTTTAAAAAATCCAACCGACTGTTAAAAATTGTCTACCCATTTAAATAAGCTATCTATATATCTTACAATGTATCTTACCCAGACAAAATTAAAAACTGACATGCCTTGACACTAGACAGTCCTGCTTCCTCAAATCATCAACTCCATGGTTACCGAATTCCCATTTTTGATAGAACAATATTGACATACTTACTAGCATATTCTCTACCTACTCCTTCTAGTACTACCTCTTCAATTTTAATTAACCATGAAATAAACTCATATTTTTTAAATAAATCATTTTCACAATTTATTTTAAACTATCACCTGAGGACGAACAGTATTGTTCTGAAACATGAAAGTTTTTGTGTAGTGGTACAATACTTTTATAAGCCATTATAATAAAAACAATTTACAATATCAAGCTCTACTTTGTATCGAACACTCTTTATAAAAGAAAATGCTTGAACAGTGGATTTTATTCTACCTGTTCTTTCACTTCCTTAAAATCTAAACTTATTTATAAATGGAACATTGTCTGTGTGTGTGTGTATCTTTGTGCGTGTGTCCGTTACCTATAGACTCCGAAACGTGTGAACCAATTTTCTTGAAAATTTACACAATTGTACTATAAGCGTCTGCGAGTGTTCTTAGCTAGGTTTTCTGTCGAAGTACCCCTGATAAATATCGAAAATCGATAATCGAAAAAAATCGGGTTATAGAAGGAGTGGTCCGATTTTAATCACATTTGATACACTCATAGACATAAGAAACGATATTCAGAAGTTTCAATGTTGCAGTTCTTACAATAGTGCAGAAAGTTTGATATCGATACCAGGAAATCAAAATTTGATTTCCATCCATTCATTTTTCTTTCAGTCTACGGTTTCGCTTTAACTGGAAACAACTATTGCATTTTAGTCTTTCGTGCCAACGTCCAAAGAGTCTGAGCCCCAGGACCATGGATTAGTTTTAAAGCTTTCATTACACCCGAGCAATGCCGGTTTATACTGCTAGTATATATATATATATATATATATATATATATAAAATGTGAGCGCTTTTTTGAGTGTGTGTGTGTGTGTGTCTGTATGTATGTTTTGTGTGTATACGCAAATATATTAGGCAGAAAATTTGATAAATTTAAAAGGAAATTAACACACAAGATGCTTACACTTTGCCTCTGAGAGAAATCGAAGATGGTAACAGATTTTTCTCTCTCCTTGCACCAATTTATTCTAGTAAAGCTAAAAGTAAAGAAAAAAACTTTCTAAATTGATTTGGAGATTCAAACCAAAAGCTTTGTACACAGTTTTGTACAGAGGGTCAGGACGAGACTGACAAAACCAAAATTGAGAGAAAGAGAAAGTGAAACAGAACCTGAGAGAAAAAGTAAGAGTAATAATTTGTTTTTCTTTTGTTTTTGTCTTGTTTTTTTTTTGTTTTTTTTTTCATTTTACTATTATCGTCTTGTTCTTAGTTTTCCTTAATTTTTGTTTTCTTCAGAAATGTTCGCATCGTCTTCGATCGATTACGTTTGATTCGGATGATGGAAAATTATCTTAGCAAAAAAAAAAAATGAAGAAAATTAAACCGAAATTATTTACTTTTATTTTCTAAGTAGGGACGAACCTTAAGAAGACGTTGAGATGCTTCCATTATTTATTGCATTAGCTGTGGTTGAGTAGATGAAGATGCGCAAGAATATGTTGTATGCAATTTGTATATAATTCTTATATGCATCAGTGAGTCTAGTAAGAAATATTAGTGTGAAATGGGGTATTAGCAGCCCCCCCCCCGGGGTCAAATTTCTATAAAAGCCGTTGCTTTCACTTTCGCACAAATACATTTTGAAAAGGTATGAATCACTCTCTTCTGCTCTGATAAGATTCAATATCAGAGCTTGTGATGAATATAACAACTTCACCGTGTAAAAACCGATTTGATAGATATACCACAGTAGCAACGCATAACGTACTGAAGATTTTACTCTATAATATTCTCTTGCATGCGCATGCATATATATATATATATATATATATATATATATATATATATATATATATGATACAGAGAGAGAGAGGGGGGGACAAGGACAAATATTTGAAAGGATTATTAGCTGTTTCCTCACAGGTCATTTTCCCGCCATTGAACGTGACAAAAGGAAATATATAAAAAAATACACAACGCCGCTTTCTTATAATACACAGTATATATATATATATATATATATATATATATATATATATATATATATATATTCACTACTTGACAACCTAATAATAAAAAAATAAAATTTGGCACTGTTAAAAAAGAGTAAACCCGTAGCAAGAACTTTCATAGCCGGTAGTAAAGAGAATGAACTCAAGCCAATGCCGCTTGCTATTGTTCTCTCTCTCTCCCTTTCTCTCTTTGTCTCTCTCTCTCTCTCTCTCTCTCTCTCTCTCTATATATATATATATATATATATATATATATATATATATATATATATATATATATTGGATGGGTATAATGTCAATATACACGCTAAAAAGTATGCCTTCATCTACCGAACGCTCATAGCCCAGAGGTAGAATGGCCAACTGACGCCAATTCGGTCGGGTTTCAATCCTGGGTTAAAAGCAATCGGAGTCTAACCGTACTGATGAGCTGTGATACAGTGAAACAGATCTGTCTGCGGGTGACTATATATATATATATGAGTGTTACAGGATGGGGAGCTATATAATATTTCAAGAACAATTTTGAAGGAAAGATGTATGACAAAATGAAAAGATTTTCCTGGCGCATTTCGGCTCTTGAAACTTTATCAGACGAGGTTTATTTATGTTGAATCGACTTTACCACTTTATCATATATCTTCCCTCCATATATTCTGGGTGCTATGGATAAATTATCTAAATGACGCAAAAATGAGAATAACACTGACGTATTTTAACAGATATATTTAAGAAAATTACACAAAATTATCTTGAAAACTAAAGAGTTCTGCAATATAATTGTATTGAATACATTTTAATACAAATATTATGACCAAAAACTAAGTAATTAAACAATTATATGTATGATCTCTCAAATGATATAAGGATTCATAAACATTATTTTTATAAAGGGAGTACTTTTGAGGTAATGAACTATTTCTAAGAATTTTTTTGTAAACACATGTCGCCTAATAAACAACAACAAAAAATTGTGGCAAACATTATTTGCCGATATATTATTACTCAGAACCAAAATAAAATTATTACTGGTAATAAATTTGTTTTAGTCGTGGTTCCTTATTTACCCCGTTTTGATGATTTTCGTTCCAGTAAATCTTTCTGAAGAACTATTGGACGAAAAAGGTCTCTTTTAAAGGAATGCGTTCTTCGCTTTGCAATTATATATATATATATATATATATATATATATATATATATATATATATATATATATATATAATGTTTTGTTATCGATCTGTGCTAAAGTATTTTTGTATATTTTGTTCACTTTTTTAGTCAATTTTTATTTATTTCTCAGGTGACGTTCTTGTATACAGAGAGAATGATGTCTCATTATCCTGATTCTTTTTAGTCTTGTATCCAGAATTTATATTAGTCGATTTTTCTAACACAAATTGTATTTTATCTTGCTATTTGACATCAAAGAAAATCCTGTTATTCTGAAGTGGGGCGAACTTGCACCGATAAACCCAAATTATATACAAACACGCACGCACACACACACACACACACACACACACACACACACACGAAAAAGAACAGAAAATATATGAGAAAACATCGGAATGTATTTTAAAAAGGCTTGCTTTCATAATAAGATCAGAATGAAGAAAGGATGCATTAACATTTAAGTGAAGTGTTTATCATTTTATGTTTGTCTTTTTTTTTTTCTGGGTGTGACTAAAAGTTGATCTTTCATATCTTTTGGTATCGACCTTAATTTGTTACAACTCTCAATGGAACGCTACCTGTGTTTGTTTTTGCTTTGTTTCATTTCAGTAAATAATACAAGGTCCGTCCTTTTTCCTGTTCTGTGTGGCTTGCCGTCATATCTTTGTGCTTATGTATCGCTATATACGTAAATACAAAATAAAATCCTAGAAATAAGTATATACTTGTGTTTAACTCAGCTCACTGCCCCTTTTATGCCGGGGTTTCCATAACATGTACGTTTATTTTGTTTGTTTATTTTTGTCTTTTTCCTTGTCTTATTTTGGGGGTGGGAAATTTTGTCTCTTTTCTTTTCTTTCCTTTTTTTTCGTCTATTTTTCTTTTTTTTCTCTTCTTTTGTTTCTTTAGCTTTTTTGCTCTCTCTTTTTTCGTCTCTCTTTCTTTTTTTTTTTTTTCGTCTCTCTTTTTTGTTGTTTTTGTCTCTTTTTTGTTGCCTCTTTTGTCCTTGTCTCTTTTTGTTGTTGTTGTTGTTGTTGTTGTTGTCTCTTTTTTGTTGGATCTTTTTTTGTTGTCTCTTTTTTTGTTGTTGTTTTTTTTTTTAAAGGTGTTGAGGCCTTATCTTCACGTCGTTGTATGCAGATAACCACTACATCACCCCCACCGTTCCATAAAAATATATATATATATGTTGGTAAAAAAATAATCGCAGTTGTTAAAGTCGTTGCAAAAATAATTGCCGCTCGAAGTGTTGTATTCTGAAAAAAAAAAACATTTTAACATAGTATTTACGGTATATATTAGGTGAATGTTGGTATACATAATAATTGTGTGCTCGTTAATAATGTTTAACTTTGTTTCAGACAGAAATATTCTTAAAGCATACAAGCCCTATATATGAACATGGCAAAACATGATCTTTCTTTATTTTTCTTGCATGAGTTCAAACTTGGGCACAATGTCTCCCAATCGTCTGGCAATATCAACAGAGCATAGAGAGGTGGGTCTACAATTGATCGGACAGTACAAAGATGGTTCCATAAATTCCATACTGCTGCTGAAAGCCTTGAAGATGAAAAAATTAGAAAACGGTCAAGGGGAAAAATCTCAATAAATGGATTCCTCATGATCGATGAAAATCAAAAACCTAGGAAAGGAATTTTGAATTGTGCTCCATGCTCTTTCTGTGTATTATCAATGATCCCTTTCTTGGCCGAATATTTACTTGTGATGAAGAGTGGTTGCTTTACAACAGTAAACGATCATGTCAATGGCGTGACTGTGATTAAACCCCCAAACATTTCCCAAATATAAAGTTGAATCAGCAAAAGATTACGGTGATTGTCTGGTGGTCTGTAACTGGTGCTATCCACTACAGCATTCTAGAAGCCAATCAGAGCATTAATGCAATCAACTTACTGAAATGCATGCACGCCTTCAAAAAATGAGATCTGCTTTAGTGACCCGACCTGGTACAATTCTGCTCCACGATAATGCGAGGCCGCACGTCGCAAGAATGGCGTTGCAAAAATTCCGACTTAGGATACGATAGTTTGCCACATCCTCCATATTCTTCTGAGCTTTCACCCACAGGCTTAAAAAGGAATATGCAGGTTTTGTTACACGCAGATTTCTCTCTCTCTCTCTCTCTCTCTCTCTCTCTCTCTCTCTCTCTCTCTCTCGTAGATTTAAAGGGCAGTAATGTCTGGTCAACCGCAGTGGACCGAGGAAGATTGAACTTGAGTTTAAATCTTGTGTTGAGCTAACATCATCCGCAAATACATATTTGATGGACTAAACAAACTTACTGAAGCGGGGTGAAAGTTCAGTATGTTACGGAATAATCTTTGAATACACTCACGTGCTTCGTTCAAAACAAGTGAAAATCTCAATTCGGATATATGGAGTACCATGCACCCAGAAAGGCGAATATATATATATATATATATATATATATATATATATATATGTATATAATGATAATAAATGCGCTAAAAAGTCTTCCACCGGACGCCCATAGCCCAGAGGTGGAATCGCCGACCGACGCCAATTCGGTCGGGTTTCAATTCTTGGTTGGAGAGCAATCGGAGTCTGGCCGTACTGATGAGCTGTGATACAGTGAAACAGATCTGTCTGCGGATGACTATATATATATATATATATATATATAAAAGAGATAATAACTATACTCGTGTCGAAAAACCTTCCACGAATCTATGATGAAGGAAAAAAATGGTTTAAAAAAAGAAAGAGCTAAGTACATTCACCTCAGTCAAAAGAGTCAGCACGTAGCCCAAAGAAAAAAACACGACACGAGTAATCAACTAACAAAAAAGCGCTCAATACTTAGGTAGGGCGGAATAAGCTTTCCCTGACGATCTGTTTAGGTGAAGCCTAGGTAGGACTGTCTGGTTCACTAGGTATACTTATATATATATATATATATATATATAGAGAGAGAGAGAGAGAGAGAGACCAGTATAAAGGTGTATTAAAAAGTGCTCAATACATATATAATGTAGATCTTTTTAATATTTTATATTATATATATCTTTATATATATCTTTATATATATATATATATATATATATATATATATATATATACATACATACATACATACATAATATATATATATATATATATATATATATATATATATTAGACTGTGTTTATTTTGGCAGCATTTTTTTCATTAATACAGGTTTCATTGAATAATATAGACAAGTTCTGCCTATTTATTTTGTGTAAGATCCGTTCGTATGATCTGATTAGCTTGATAAGTGTTGTCATGTAAAGACGACAAGAAATCGCAATAATTGTTGATTTTTTTATCAGGTCTGAGCTTTCGGCTTACATAAGCCATTATCAAAGGATGAACATTTAATGTTCAGTGAACATAGAACATTTAAATTATTATTAACAGAGTGGAGTTATACAGAGAAAATTAGACAGGTCCATTTTTTGTGTCGTACATGGCTGTAGGCCGAGAAGGAATGGTGGTAGTGGGTTTTTGTTCAATTGAGTGTATAGTGGCATGAGGGAACTGCTGCTACTATGGTGTAGGGGGTAAGTATAATAACTATGACCTCCCCCGTCGATTATAGGCATTGAAGTATGTTAGTAGAGGTGTCGAAATTTATTTTATTTAGGCTAGGTTTAAACTGTTTGATGTAGATAGCTTCTAGAAATTTAAGTTTTTGTTTATTATTTTCTTGTCTAAGTATATGCATATTTTCAACAAGTGTTTTCCTAAGAAGTGTGTGTTGATAGCCGTGGTGTTTTAAATGTCGGAATATGTTAGAATTTTCATTTAAGTGCAATGTAAGTCTCCGCGAAAGCGAGTTAGTAGTATGTCCAATGTAGGTATTATTTAGTTTGTTAGAGATACATTCTCGAAAAGAGCATTTAAATTTATACACTACATTGTTTTTTTGCAAATCGCTAACGGTGGGGGAGGAGTCGTTGCGGACGATTGAGTTGGATTTAGTGTAATATATGATAAATTTAATTCTTTTGTTGGGGTCTGTCGGTGTGGATAACGGCCGAAACATTGTCAGTGTGATAGCAAAGATGACGACAATAGTCCTCAAAGTAAATAGTGTAAAAGAATATAATTCTTTTTAAAAAATGACTTTAATAAAATGAAACTAAGCGAAAGCACGAGAAGGAAACATACTTTATTCCAATAAATAGGAATCTCCTTAAGAAGACGACCTTCACCTTTTGAGAATTTTATGATAAATGCTAAATGTTCTTTACACCTGAATTTAAAGGCTTTTGTCATCAGTTTGCAATTACATTCTAACAATGAAGTAATTTTCTAATTAACAATTTCTTATTGTCTTTAATCTATTTAATCCTCTCAATTATAAGAAATACCGTTATATATATATATATATATATATATAGTCATCCGCAGACAGATCTGTTTCGCTGTATCACAACTCATCAGTACGGTTAAACATCCGATTGTTTTTTACCCAGGATTGAAACTCGACCGAATTGACATCAATCGGCGATTCTACCTCTGAGCACTCGGTAGAAGGAAGCGGACTTTTAGCGTATCATACGCCAGTAGTTAGAGTGCTTTAATTCATTACAGAATGAGCGATGCGTAGATGCTAGAGTAGCTACTGTTTTTCAAAGTCTACCGTTCTTCCGGAGTTATC